>JANHGL010011571.1:0-29738 GCA_024611195.1 Ceyx melanurus | reverse complement strand
TATGACCCAAATGCAGGACCCTGCACTTGGTCTTGTTGAACCTCATGCAGTTAGTTTCAGCCCATCACTCCAGCCTGTCCAGATCCCTCTGCAGAGCATCCCAACCCTCAGGCAGATCGACACACCCACCCAATTTAATGTTATCTGCAAACTTGCTAAGGATGCACTCCATCCCCTCATCAAGGTCATTGATAAAGATGTAAAGATCATCTCGGAGGAGAAGATGAGCTGAATGGGCTGGTATTACAGAGGGTGACAATGATGCAGGTACTGGTTTCCTCCCTATCTTGCACCTCTCAGCCTAGGTGGAAAAAAAGTGATGGAGATTCACTAACAACTTGCAGAATTTTTGGTCCTAGGAAGCTGGAGCATCCATCCCACAAAAAACATTTGTTGCTGTTACTGTCTGCTTTCCCTATGGTTATAAGGGAGAAAAATCACGGGTAAGAGTTCACCCTATTACGTTCTTCAACAAAATGCTCGAAGTCCTTTTCAGGGAAAAGCTCTTCACAACAGGAACAGACAGGCTTTCTGTTTGTATGCACTTTACACTAACATCTCCACCTTTCTGAGGACCACTATCCATGCACCATGGGGAATCCAGGACTTATTTTCCATCTAAGGGGTTCAGTTTGTATGCTCAGCTATAACTTAAACTCTGACTCTGGGGCAGTCAGAGCCAAGGACACTGGCTGGTGCCACACTGCTCAGATGACAGGCTGTGGGGTGAGGGATGGGCTGGAAACAGGAATTTGGTTCAGCTCCATCATGTTTCCATTGGATCTCAGTTTATAAATAGTTCAGGTCAACCATGTGCCTCGTACTTTGACACTTTTGTGAGGCTGAGGACTCTTTGGGTTTTATACTTAGAAACTTTCCTTTCCTGGCTGTCCTTGCCTCCCTGCCTGCCAGGAAAGTCCAGCACAAGAATCAAAAAGGTGCTTGTCTGGATTTACCAGGAGCCTGCCACAGCCATCACCGAACTTTGCCCAGGGCATGGCCTGGGTGAAACTGAGGATCTGGTAAAGCAAAGTGGGTCCTGGGTGCTGAGAGGATATCAGGGGTGTTTCTCCCCCATCCTCAGCAGTGGGGAAGCAAGCTGGGAAGTCAGGTAGGAGTGGTGCTTGTGAGGGATTGTTAACATATGGAAATTATTAGCTGAAAAGTCACCAAAACATTCAGAACTATCTTCCTTTGCTGAAAAATATTTTTGCCTCCTGTCGTTGTGCATTTCCTTGCTGAGTAGATGGGCATTGCATTGCCCACCTGGCTGAATAGCAGCTCCGTGGCTGGACTCCAGGGCTGGGGAGTGGTATTTGTTCCCAGAGCTCTCTTCTAGCAACATTTGGGATGGTGAGCAAATGATGCATTCTTTACCATTAGCTGAGTGAAATGAACATCTCCTGAGAGTGGTTGAGGGCACTAAGGCTGGACAGAAGGAGCTTGCTTCTAGAAATGTTTGCACTGCAGACTTCTGCAGTTTAACTTGGCCTTGTTGAACCTCTTACCGGTGGCTTCAGCCCATTGACCCAACCTGTCCAGGTCCCTCTGCAGCCTCTCCCTGCTTTCAAGCATATTGACACTCCCCCCCCCAACTTAGTATCGTCCACAGACTTACTAAGGGTAGACTCGATTCCCTCATCCAGGTAATCAATAAAGATACTGAATAGAACTTGGCCCAGTACTGAACCTTGGGGGACACCACTGAAACCAGGTATTGCAGCAGGATTAACTTAAGGTGTTTTTTTTCAAGTCCAACATATCTGAAGGGTTTAGGTCGGGGATCTGCAGTCTACAACCTGGCTCTCACAGTAAGTAACTTCTTTCTTACATCTGATACAAATCTCTTTCAGTTTAGAGCTGTTACCTCTCATTCTAGCACTATAAATCCTTGTAAAAAGACCCTTAACCCCCCTCGCCCAGCTTTCTTTTAGGTCCTTCAGATACTGGAAGGCCTCCCCAGAGCCTTCTCTTCTGCAGGCTGAACAACCCCAACTCTCTCAGTCTGGCCTCGCAGAAGAGGGGCTGCAGCCCTCTGATGGTCTTTGTGGCTACATAGAGACTTTGGCATAGATCAGTGAATAAAAACAACCCTGACCTAGAAGAGCCTGAAGTTTAAATGTGTAAGAAGAAAGAAAAAAGAGGATGCAGATAACTGAGGAAATGATGAAACAGAGTAAATCAGCAAGGAGGAAAGTGCTCACCATACTTATGATCCTTTATCAAATCCTTCGCAGGTATCTCAGTGAATGAGAGTTTTTGGCTCTGCATTTGGATATAACCTTTGAATCGAGGCACTGGAACAGCCCTGGGATTGTTCTCCTTGATTCTGTTTAAAAATCAGAGCTTCTCATATCTCCTGGGATATCAGTCTGTCAGGCTGCAGAGACTATTAGTACTTTAAAGTCACGCGTCGAGCACTCGCAACTTCAGCTCTTTATTATTACAGGTGCACAACTTCACACAGGAAGAATTTAGGACTTACAGGGGATAATGTTACTGAACAACCTGGGAACATGGACCAAGCTGATTGAAGGTAGATTTAGCCACAAAGAGTGGGGTGGAGCAGTATGTCTTTCCCTGCCTTCACTGGTTGGGGCAGGAGGTATGGGGTGATCCACCATTTGGGGTCACACTTGGCTATGGAGGTCACAGTTTGTGCTCTCTGAATGGAAGTGGGGAGAACAACAGGAGTTTCTGTGTAAGCAAAGCTGAGCTGGACTTGCAGGCTAAAGGTAAGGCTGAGCAACCTGAGCTGACAGTTCAGCTGGCCCTGCTTTGAGCACAACCTCCAGAGGTCCTTCCAGCCTTAGTTATTGTGTGACTGTGGTTCTCACTGTGACGATGATGAGAGACACAAGTAATTAGCTCTGGTGCAAACTTCTCAGAGGGTTTTAAGTGGTGCAAAGTCCACCTGACAACCGATAACTAGTGTTATCTCTCAGTAGTCGATACTGTGATTGATAATGTTCATGTCTTCACTGATAAGCACTATGGATTCTGCCCTCAGCAAGCTTGTGAATGACACTGGACTTGAGTAGGGGTGTGGCCAGTGAGCTGGAGGATATGGCTGCTGCTCAGGAGGGTGTCCTGGGGAGGCTGGAGAAATGGACTTACAGGAACCTGACAAAGTTCAACAAGGACATGTGTGAGTTCTTACATCTGGGATGGCATAACACCATGCACCATGGGGGCTAAACATGTCTAGGAGACAGCTCTGCAGGAAAGGAAGGACAACACTCTGTCCTTGTCATCACCTTGTGTGGAGACCAGATCATTGCAGACTCTTCCTGGCACAAAGAAGGGTTGCAGTTCACCAGGTTACAATACCAAGAAATGTGCCATGAGCAGCTACTGCATAGATTATGAGAACAGGCCCTTCCCACCTGTTCAGTTTGTCTTAGAGCCTCCTCCCAAGAACTGCACCTTCCAGTCCCTGACCTTTCATGCACAATAATAACAAAATGATGCACTTAGCAAGGAGAGGAGGCTCTTCACACAACATGTTGGTCTTTGCTTTTCATTATTCCTCTTAGGAATGGAGGAGGAAGACAAAGCTTGCAAGTCCTGTGTTTGTATTCTGACACAAAACTCCTATTAACTCTCCCCATACAGTGTTGTCTGTAGGAATATTTCTTGGGGACATTATGGTCCAGATTAATCAGAGAAGTGTCAAAGCACAGAGGTATTCTAGGGGTGTGGGTACTCACACTCAACCAACCGTGATGGGGCAGGGTGTGTTGTGTCCAAATCTGGGATAAACACATGCGTCTGTGTTGCTGTTAACCTTTGGAGGCAGGTGGGCTGTTCTCCAGCCTTCACTGCACTGCTGAGATGCTGCTGAGGGGTGGGCTGGAGATACTATGTTGCTGAAACGCCCAGGTTGCCTTCCTGATGCCAGTCAAAATAAAGACTTTGGCCTCTTCTTTGCGTTGGCTGCTGGCACTGAGACCTCTCTGGGGACAGTGCTGGAAGGGCCAGTGTGCAACTGCCCACTGATGACGGGCCTGGTGAACACCTCCTCAGGCTGAAGTAGTGAAAAATGACAGTAATTTCCTGCCCATGCCAACCAAGCAGAAACTTTCTCCCGTGAAGTTTTATGAGGCTGCAGAGCCTGGAAATATATGAAAGGCAGAAAGGACTGATCAGCAAAGAGGGAAAAACTGATTGAAAGGAAATTAATGTTGTTGAAACCTTGTGGAAATTTAGAAACAACTCTAAAAACCCAGGGTGTGATTCTGACCTGACCCAATGAAGCAGCAAAACCTCACCAAAACCAGCATTGCAGTTTTGCAGAGTCCCTCACAATGACTTGAGAATGCTAGAAGTGTGCAGGAACTGATGCAAGGGTAGACATGAAGCAGATAGGTGCCTAGAGTCTGTAATTTCCCTGCCCTGATGCTATAAAGAGTCTGTCATAATTATGAATTTTGTGGGGTTTCCTGGTGTCTTGCAGGAGCAATCCAACCACCATTGTTCCATGGGGACTCCCTATGCTCTGCTCATTGGAAAGTCCTTCAGGGGATAACATAGGGAGGAATGTCTTATCCAACCCCAGGGCACATGCACTTATAGGCACAGATTTTTGGATGTTTTGGCTCTAACCCAGAGGATGAAGCACATGCAGGGACATCCTCAAGCCCTGGCTCCTTCTTAGACCTTTCATCCCCACCACCAAAGACAATGGTGTTCTAAGGGCTGGGTCTTTTTCCAGCTGCTCAAGGTATCAGGATGCAGCATTTTAAGCCTCAACTCCCTCCCCGAGTGCTGTTCCCACGCTGCAGACCCAGGAACTGGAGGTCTTGTCTTGGTGTGGCCTTGACGCACCAGCTGTTTCCTGTGGGCTAGACAGGACAGGCTGAAGCAGCATCCTCTGTGCAAGATGCAAGAGGTGCTGGAGAAACAACCGCTCTGGGCATGACTCTTGCATCCTTGTTCTGCTCTTGCACCATGAGGGATTTCACTGATGCTGGGGAAACCAAGACAGAGGGCAAGGGAGAAAGTAAATGTGAAAAAAAATGGAAAAAGAAGGAAAAAAAAAGACAATATTCTGATTTGCATATGCATTTTGGTATTTGTTGCATTTAACTCACCAATATGCTGGAAAATACAGTAATTACACGGAGTGTGATGATGTGATTTTTGTGAGTTATTGAATATGTGGCCTTCAGAAATAACCACATTTTTTCTGTGATGTTTTGCTTGAAAGTTACTGAGTTCTGATAGAAAATTAATTCTTTTTGAAGGGTCCACTTAGAGCTTTGTGGAGAATATCGACCTGTTTTTCCAAATAGAGGGCAGCCTGGGCTTTTTGCAATGCCACAGCAAGTTTTATATGTGAATTCATTACTAACCTTGCTGTTAATCTTCCTGTTGCTATTTCATAGATAACATAGCTGTGTCCTGAATACCTTTCCCCTTTGGCTCTACAAGTACCTTGGAGACAAAGGAAGGTTTAGGAGAAAACAAAACATAGAGATGGGATTGGTCTAGCATAATAGATTTTTTACACCTGAACTAATTGTTTGAGATTCCCTATATTGTTTCTGGAGACAAACACTCCTATTCATTTCACACTTCATTTCATCCTGATATAGATCATAAAAATAGGACAGATTACCAGCTTCAATGTATTTAGGCAGTTTGTGTGATAGGCACCTAAAGGGAGAGGAGGAGGGGAGTAGAGACAGACACACATCTATACAAGTATTTTTTCTCTTTACACATGCAAGATATAAATATCTAAATGCTCACAGGCTCTTTCCTGTGCTAGTATGTGATGATGGATGAATAGATAACCTTTCTCCATAAAAATATACACAGTTAAGGGTAAATTTTTCATTGTCATCTATAGCATGTGTTTAACAATTTCTTTTCCTTGTTTTTTTTTTTTTTTGTTTGCTTTGGATTTTTTTCCCTTTTACTTTTTTTTTTTCCTTTTTTTTTCTTTTTTTTTTTTTTTTTCTTCCTCCTTGGAATATTGCTGTGGGTGGAGAGATCTGACCTGTGTCTAACATAATATTCTTGGATGGGTTTTTTGAGTAATGGCACTGTTATTGTACAACCTCCAGCAAGAACAATTTGCAAAGTGTTGCAAACTTTTCAAAATGACCTGACAACAGCTCTCCAACCAAAGTGGTTTTGCAGGGATCTGTTCCAGCATTGCAGGGCTTGGAGAGAGGGAGTCAAAAAAAAAAAAAAAAAAAAAAGCATCAGAAATCTGTGCAAGCTGGATGTCACTTCAGGCTTGTTGGTAAAGGAGCTGGAGGTCTGATGCTGCAACCCTCTCACAGAGGAGTCATTCCCTTTGGGGCAAGAGAAGCTCAAAGTGCTGAGTGCTTTTGGAATAGCCTAAACTTGGAGTTACAGAGTCAGTCTGTAATTCTATCAGAAGGTTTCTCTTCACTCATGACCATCAACTACATGAGTGCTGAGCTGGAATATGAATATAGAGCCAGTAGATTTGTGCACAGACTGGGCAGGTGCCCTATAAAGAAGAAGATGATTACATTAACATATATGTTAATGCCTTCATCATGGGCCGGCCATTCCCATGGGCCACCAGCCAGCTCTGCCATGGGGACTTTTCCCCAGTCTACTTTCTTCAGACCTTCTCATGGTAAAATACAGGTCCAATTGACAAGAAATCGTGGAGAAATGGTATCTAAAAAGGACCCTGATGAAACTTGCTGCTGTAGAAACTGAGGTCTTCATTACAAAGCATATGCTGGTCTGATGCACCAAGATGCCCTGGTGTTATTTTTGTTGTCAAAGAATTTTAGAAATCAATTTATTCCTCCTTGTGGGATTTAGGTCCCCCAGGGGGCTAAACGGAGAAGGTAGATGTTCACAGCTGCTCTCTAAATCTGCCAAAAGCCATTTGCCTACCAAGATTTATTGCACAGTCCTGTGGCAGACAGGTCTAATGTGTGACTCCTGTGCTGTCACACAGTGATGAGAGAAACTGGATATGGCACCAGGGTCAGGTGGGTCGGGTTCCCCATGTTATATTAAGGTGCTTTGATGGTTATCGAAGGATTTAAGAGGAGGTTTGCTATGTGGGTGGGATGAGGAGAGTATGCGAGAGAGGAAGAACAGGTTCATGGTGTGGAGAATCCTCCAGTGTTGTAGTGGGATCCAGAGTGGTAGAACCATTAATGGTAGCACCCTGTGAAATTTGGTGGTGTGATGACAGATGGATTTACTTTCAGCAGTGACTATAAGCATCAGTCAGGGACCTGTGCCTGCATGTGCTTGGTGCTATACAAAAACCACCCAGTGGATGCCACAGTTTCTGGGCACCAAGAGTGGTCAGCATTTTTCCCCTGATGCCAATGCATGCTGTGAATCCCTCACTGTGCAGGTGATCAGGAACTGGTTATCTCTTCCACCTCAACCCTTCCAGCCACAAGTGTATCTCTTCAGTGTGACAAGTAGAGCATTTCTCAGATGGGGAAAAGCTAAGAGACCTAAGGCAGTTTAGCCTGGAGGCCAGACCCTTTTCAGTGGTGCCCAGCTTCAGGACAAGGAGCAATGGGCACAAACTGGAACACAGAAAGTTCGGTCTGAACAAGAAGAAAGATTTATTTCCTTTGAGGGTAATACAGCCCTGGCCCAGGCTGCCCAAGGAAGCTGTGGAGTCTCCTTCTCTGGAGAGATAGAAAACCTGCCTGGACACAATACTGTGCAACCTGGTGATCCTGCTGGAGCAGGGGGTTTGGATGTGATGATTTCCAAAGGTACCTTCTAATCCCTACTAGTCTGTGAAACGTGTGGGGTGTTAAGTGGTGGAAGTGATAGGCACTGCACAAACACAGCAAAGCTGAGACAACAATAATGAGGGGAAAAGACTGCCTTATTAATTGCAGGTGAGGTGCCAAGGGTAGGGATGAAGCAAACTGCCTGGGCTGTCAGAGTAGATGATTAGAGATTTACCCAGATTATCTGCGTCTTCTTAATCATGTTTTAACCATGGGAGCCCCATGCTGATGTCCACCTCACAGCAACCTCTGCCCATGACATTGCTCCAACCAGTGAGACTGAAAGCAGGGACACAAGGGAGATACCAGATTTACCTGAACACCCAAAAATGTGTGACCAACACATCTTTGCTCCCCACTGAACAAAACCGCAGGCAGTTGATCTTCTGCCTATGTTCCCTTGCAATAAGCCCTACCTCCTTTGGCCTAACAGACTCCTCTGGAAGCAGTAAAGCTGGCTTGAATCATTATTAAAATAATAGAGAGACCCCAGAGGATCTCTAACCAGGAGATCTTTAATAATTACTACCTCCAAGACTCTTGCTACTCCACTTGAACCAGGATTTCTCATGCTATCCGAGTCCTGGAGCAGAGCTCAAGCCCGTTCCCACAGGGCTACAAGTGCCATGTGACTTAATTGTCCTCAATATTTTTCTAGTCATGTCAAGGGCTTCCTTGGAAATGTTATATAGCTGAGAAAGAGTTTATTATTTGCTGTCAAGGGGCAAATAACACCAGGGCATCTCTAAAGACATCTATAACGTATCTGCGTAATGTGAAGGTTAAAATAAATCAGTAAAAAGAGCTGTTCTCCTGAGGGCAATATACTGTAAAATATTTCATCAGAAGGCCTGGATATTATTGCACTTGTAATTAATCTTCCTGGTAATAGCCTAGCTTGTTTTCTTCTGCTGCGTTATCTCTCTCAGTGTTTTCATCAGCCTCTAGATGTCGGGGAAAATGCTTTCAGTTTTGAGGAAATTTCTCCCAAAGTTGGGACTTGCTGGGTTTCTTCATTTGAGGTCCAGGAAAATGCCTGGTGCAGTTGGGATGAGGAGATTCCTCAGCTGCTGCTTTCAGCTGCCAGCATATGGGCTGCAAAGCTGACCCATACCTCAGCCTCTACCCTTGGTTTTCAGCCATGGGTCACTTTGAAAAGCTGAAGAGGCTGAGCACTGCTGAAATTTTATCCACAGCACTGGCCGTCTTTCACCCACTACATGCAAATTGTTTACATTTTTACCATTACCCTTCCTGAATTTTACCTGAATTTTAAACCCAGGCATTCCTGAGCATTTGTAACCCTTCTATTCTCAGATCATCAAACTGCAAGCGTGCCGTGACTTGATTTTTATTACCAGAAGGAGTAGTTTCTGTCTGTAAAATGACTGATGGGGACAAATCTTGTGCAATAAATACATGCCTGCAAGGAGCCATGACTCAAAATGGACTTTGGGAGTCTGTGGTCGGGGAAAGGTGGTGGGATACGATACTCTGTGGGTGGTTCTTGCATGCAAGGAGACTGCCTTGGTACGGATGATCCTCTTCCATCACATACACCCAGCTGAGACTTGAACCTCCTCCCCAGGAAGGGTCAGCCTCTGTCATTGAAAGAATTCAGCAGGAAGGTGCTGGAGATCCACATGTCACTCCCTGTCTCTGACAGTGGTTGCAACACTTCTTTTTTTTTTTTTTTTTTCCACACAAGGGGAAGGGGGAACAAATGCAAACATTGAGTCCCATGAAAGGGAAATGCTATTGAGATGTTTTCTTGTTAATTAGCCTCTTCAGCTGTGTGCTTCCTGACTCTTGAGCAAGAGTTGATTGCTGAAAATAGTTCAGCCATTCAAAGCCATGACCTGCTGGAGAGGGCCAGCCCTCTCGTGAAGGGTCATGGTTGGCAAGAGGATGCTTGAAGGTAAAAGCTTAGTGCAGGAGGACAGGGAGGATGTCTCTGACATTTGGAGACAATATAAGTCCTCCTGCCTGTTGTGTCTGCTGGGAGCCATCCCTGTGCTTGGTCTGCTTTTGCTTTTTAGCACAGACTGCTGCAACTTGAAAGTGTTTCCTGGGCTAGAAAGCAATAGGCTAGAGAAATCTTCTTCCTGGGTCTTGCTATATGCTGGGTCATAAGTTTCCTACTAATGTGCATGGACCTTCCATGGAAGGCTGAGAAATGTGTGACCAGGTCTTCTTTGGAGTCTTATCATCCTTATTCTCCTGTATTTGCTCTATATTTGACTGCTATTATTTTTTTACAATGTTTATGGTGTTTAAAAAATGATATTTCTATGGTTAAATCCTTAAGGTGAAGCTTGTGTGAAAAAAAGGCAATGAAGCTGGAGAAGGGTCCAGGGCACAGGTCTTGTGAGGGGCAGCTGAGGGACCTGGGGTTGTTGAGCCTGGAGAAAAGGAGTCTCAGGGGAAACCTTCTCACTCTTGACTACTCCCTGAATGGAGGCTGGAGCCAGGTGGTGTCAGTCTCTTCTCCTAGGACAAGAGGAAATGGTCTCAAGTTGTGCCAGGGGAGTTTTAGATTGGATATTAGGTAAAACTTCTTCCCCACAGGGGTTGTCAAGCCCTGGAACAGGCTTCCCAGAGAAGTGGTGGAGTCCCCATCCCTGGAGGAATTCAAAAGCATTGGAAATATGGTGCTGAGGGACATGGTTTAGTGGTGATTTTGAAGTACTGGGTTAATGGTTGCACTTGATGATCTTACAGGTCTCTTCCAACTAAAATGATTTTATGATTCTAAGCTAAGATGATAAGAGAGAGGGTAAAAATGACTGAAAAAGTATTTTCTTTCCCATACTGATCTAATTAATATTTCATTCTCTTCCTTTCTGAACTTATGTTTCAGAATTTAGTTAGAGATTTAGCTTTTTTCCAATGTAAGACACAGAATAGTGATTGGGTCTGTTAATTGGTTTACAAGGTACAGTTGATTTCATGCCCTAACATGAGGTGTTTTCCCCAGAGAAGCAAAGACCTGTCTCATTGATATCTGTCTTTTTGCATGGGTCTTCTGTACCTTTCCTGGAAACCAAATGAAAAACACAGTCTGACACAGACTGGCAGGATGTTGTGACAAAGTGAATTGGAACAAAAAATAATAACCAATTGTTATTTGCAGAACTCCTTGACTGGTTGGGATTTCTCCAAGAGTCATGATGAATAGAGCTAATTTCAGAGCTATGCTTATTCTCAGGATGTACAGTTTTCCACATCTACTGCATGATAGGGGGTTGGGATTCAAATAGGGTTTCTAATCAGCTCAAGTCAGCAGCCTGGACTTTATCCTGCAGCTTCCATCTGGTGAGGTGTTTGCAAAGGAACGACTCATGTATGCTGCAAACTGTCCACTTTCCAAAATGTTAATTTATATGGTCTTTGCTAGAGAAGTTGGGAAGCAGGTATCTCCATCTGGATTGAAAGACATTCCACTTTTGCATAATCTTCCCTACAAAACTGTTTCCTCTGAGGAAATCTTCTTTGTGCATGGCATCCTTTATCATGGGCGTTTTCTTTGCTATTTCTTCTCTATGTATAGAACAGACACACCAGACCCACAGCTGCACCCACATGTCTTACTGCAGTTTCCCCTGTAATATAACAAGTAACACACTCCATAGAGCCCTGTCCTTGCAAAAGAATTTCCCTCAGTGAGTTGGACATTGTATCCCACTGAGACAAAACCATATTTGGACAGACTCCATGTTAGAGGCAGCGATGTAAGAATTAATGTAAAAGTGCCCTCTCGTGGCAAACAGAATAGGTATCATTTGTCATAATTTTGGAGAATTCCATAAAATCGCTGGGATTCTGATTTGTCTATAGTTTCTCATCTTGATGTACCTCAGGAAGAGGGACAGTGTCACTGTGAGGTCTTCACGTTGACCTAGAATAATAGAATACAATCACAGAATGATTTGAGTTGGAAGTGACCTTTAAAGGTCATAGGTCATCTAGTCCAACCTCCCTGCAGGGAGCAGGGGCATCTGCAACTAAAGCAGGCTGCTCAGAACCTCATCCAACCTGGTCTTGAACACTTCCAGGGATGGTCTTTCTACCACCTCTCTGGCCATCCTGAGCTAGGGTCTCACCACCCTCGGTGTACAACATTTTCTCCTTATATCTAGTCTAAATAGCCCCTCTTTTAGTTTAAAACCATCACCCCATGTTTTGTCACAACATGCTCTGGGTTGTTGTGAAGAAGCTAAAGAGGGCTTCTTTCTGACAGGTCCTTCCCTTTCTGACAAAGCCCTGATAAAGAAGCATCTTTCTGACAGGCCCCTTGAAATACTGGAAGGCCACAAGAATGTCTCCCTGAAGCCTTCTCTTCTCCAGAATGAGCAACCCCAGTTCTCTCAGCCTGGCCTTCCAGCAGAGGAGTTCCAGTGTTCCCAGCATTGCTGGGGCTTCTCTGGCCCTGCTCCAACAGGAACTGGACCCAACACTGAAAGTGGTGTCTCACCAGGAAGTAGAGACCTGCTCCAAATTATTCCTAAAGGCACCCAGAGGATAGTGAGCTGGTTCTCTCAGCCTCTCACAACTGGGAGCTGGCAGTGGTGGGATCAGAGAAGAAAAAATGTCTTCTGGGGTCTAGAGTTAACCAGGACAGTTGTTGGTCTTGCAGCAGGGTGGTGGGTGGGAACCTGGCTCGGGGGAACATGCACCCAAGAGTGAGCTTTCGAGATCGGAGTTTCCTTTGCTTCAGGTAGATCTGCTGGGAGTTGAGTGTTTGCAGCTGCAAAGTAGAAATGAGACTTGGGCAACCCTCCTGCCTGAAGCCATGAGACGGCTTAAAACAACACTGTCTCTAGAAGAGATGATTTAATAACAAAAACATAATAAAGCAATCTGGGGCTTTTGTTCTGCCTATTCTCACGCCTGTGATTCAGTGCTGCTTGCTGTATTAGCTGCTCCTGCACATTGTCTGAGGCAGTCACCCATTACATACCTAATTAATCAGAAACCTGGTTAGACCCGTGTCTCTATGCTAGAAGCCATAAAAGGGGTCTTTTATGGACCACCTTCCTTCACCCCCTTTTTATTTTGAAAAAGGATATGGGGTTTTCTTTGCACTAATGATTATTCTGGAGCACCCATGACAACTTCGTTCCACCATTTCCCTTGTGGTATGGAAAA
Source organism: Ceyx melanurus (assembly GCA_024611195.1). Taxonomy (NCBI): domain Eukaryota; kingdom Metazoa; phylum Chordata; class Aves; order Coraciiformes; family Alcedinidae; genus Ceyx; species Ceyx melanurus. The sequence goes on along the minus strand of JANHGL010011571.1, from coordinate 16,830 downwards.
CAGATTTATTGCTGGGTTAACTGCTTCTCCGTCATCAGGTCTCCCAGTCCACCTCAACCATAAAGAATAAGGCAGGTAGATAAATGTTACATGCATCTTGGGATATCTGTTGCTCTTCTGTCCAAAGGAGGTCATTGTGTCCTATGTGGGATGATTGCTAAATCAATTAGCCAGCTTTGTCACACAGCACCTCGGTCTCCATAACTTATATTGTTTTCCAATTACATGTTGGTGGGTACAGCTAGGATATAATCTTTCATGCTCATATGATCAAAGGTGACTGAAAAATCCCACCTGAACACACTTCTCTGGTAAGGGATGATGTGTGATAGAGTGTCAAGCCACTGTGCCAAGTGGTGACTGCTGATCAGAGGCACTGTGAAGGTATGGGGCAAATCTGAGGTTAGTCCTTTGGGACAAGATTGAAGTGCTGGTCACCTGCTGGTGCCTCTTTGAGGAAGGATTCACTATTACAGGACCTAGCATAAGGTTCACTTGACCCAGAACTGGACCTTTGTATACATCTGAAGTACAAATGGTATGATGAAAATGACCATACATGTGCATTTTGTTGAGCAAAGAGATGCAGCATTATAACTGCCATGATGATGGGGATAAAAAACAAGTCCTGAGCATTGTTATTGCTTCTGCACATTAGTGGTAAAAAGGAGGAACCAAAAATGTCTAGAAGTGTCCAGACCACAAAGCAATGTGAGGAAATGCCAGTACTTCAGATGCTGTACTGGTCAAATACATTAGTCAGGTCCTTGCCAGCACTTGACTTGATGATCATGATATTATACAATCACATACAGCTTTGATGGTCGTGATTTTCAGATCCTCACTTTTGGTTTGTTATCACTATGCAAATTTGTGAGCTGCTATTTTAGTCTGAAAGCTCATGGTGTTCAGTTTTGAGCAGGAGTATGAGCTAGACACCTCCGTGGATCCCCACCATCTGACACTGCAACGGTTGCATGATGCTCACATAATCCCACAACTCAAAGAATAGTTGGGTTTGGTCTTAATCCCAGCTGGGAGGCCTTGAACAACTAATTTCACCTCTGTGGAGCCCTCCCTCCCATGAGACTCCCGCAGGTTCTTCAGGATGGCAAGTCTCCTTCTGAAGGAACTGATCTCCATGGGAGCCTCAGGATGCTACTGTAGTAGTCATGATTGATAATAACTCTATGCTGGGGGGCCACTTCATCAGGAAACACCATGACGGGAATTATAATCACCATTTAAAGGCATTTTCCCCCATCCTCTGGTGGTTATCAGATTACAGGAAATGAGCAGTTCTGCTGCCTTATTATGGGAGATGGATGCTACCGTTTGGAGTGTTTGCCCATCAATCTCCTTCCCCAACACTCCCGCTCATCAGGGGATGTGCTGCTCATTTGATGTGCAGAGGCTTCCCAAAGCTCTCTTACTTTGCTTCTTCCTTGCCACTGGATTTATCTCTGCTTTGCAAAGCACCAATATTTATTCCACTGCTTCCCTGAGCTTTCCCCTCCCAGCAGCAGGCCCACTTGCACAGAAAGATGGATCTCTATTTTCTTAAACACTCAGGCAATTATGTTCATTCTGCAAGTGGTCTCAGGGGAAAGCTCTCCACTCAGCCCTGTTTTTGGCTGCAAATCCTTTTTCAATATGGCAAGTGCCTGTATCTGACCTCTCCTCAACCCAGACTGCATGGTTAATGCTGCCTGACCCCCTGATGGCCATGTTCAGAGTTCAGCACCTCTGAGGCCTCCAGATGGATTTTGGTGGAGTTTGCAGCTCTCTTCCTGTGCCTTCTCCCATCCCTCCCTTGAATCAATGCACAACCCATTGTAGCCCTAAGTGTACACAACCTCTCAGGTCCATGTCAAACAAAAGGGAGCACCAAGAAGACCTCAGATAAGACTTGTGGCATCTTCCACCATATCTCCAGGTCCTGACATCTGTTAGGCTGATTATTGTGCTTTGACTAAACCCTTGCTCCCCATCTGAGCTTGGGAGGTGGGACTCAACCATACTGCTCACAAGGACAACACAGAGGTCTTGACAGAGAAAATGCCTTGGCTTCTCCTCTTCTTTACATTCCTGTCCCCTCTCTTTGATCTATTATCAGAACATAGCTGCTGCGATCTCTGTGTCCTAGTATTGCAGGATGGATGTACCCAGGGCAATTTACTGCAGACAACCAGTAACAATTTTATTAATCTAAAAGCCAGATTCTCTTCTCATTGTGCAAATACTTTGGCTGAGACTATACAATCCATCTGACTGATATCACCTATATTTGCATTGCTGTTTATTTTAATACAGCCTCACAGCTTGTCTCTCCTTGCACCCGCCTAATCCTCACCACCATGATCACTATCACAAGGATTTCTTTTCTGAGTGCACTTTGGGTTGAAGTCAACTGGCTTGCTTTCTACTTGGCTCCCTAAAAAAGCACAACTTATACAATCATGTTCTGCACATGCCTATATCTGTCTGTATATCTCTTCAAAAACCATTAAAGCTGTTGGCCAGTTTAAGCCAGACAGCGAAGGAATTTCTAATATGTTTTTGTCAACCCAAGCAAGCAAGAGACAGAGATCCATCCGATGCTTGGTGGCAGGTGGAAAGGTGAGAACAATCCTGGCTAGACATCAGAAAACCCAAGTTCTGGGGGACCGGGGTCCTTCAAGTTTCATCCTGATGGGCATGACATTGCAGCACCTCCGAGATGCGACTGATTAACTCTTAATCGGAGGCGGAACATGGGCATTTCAAGGGTGAACAGCACAAATGCCTCATAGTGTTTACCCATCTATGTTTTATATCTATACAGACTAGTGAGAAGTCAACTGGCAAGCTTTTTATATTTTTTATTATTATGATTATTAAAGGCTGTCTGCCATGGTGGACATAACAGAGATATCATGTTCATTGCTCATTCCTTGGGCTGCACCACACATGTTTGAAAGCGAACAGATCCTGATGAAAAAGAATTTCCAGTCCACTTAGACTGATAAATTGGCGCTTCCCCACAGACTCCTGTTACACATTTCAGCTTAACAAGAACTTGGTGTCATTACAAGGATGCTTTCCATGGCTGGTGTGCAGCACAAGGACTGCTTGTCCCAGCAGAGAGGTTTGTCTGGGTGTCTTGGCAGCCTTCCATGTTGCCGCATAGTTTACATGCTAAAATATAAGTGTTTTCTCTGCTGGGTGAAGATGTGGGAAGGGACAGCCAAGGAGGTCTGCGATCCTCCCTGCCCATGACTGGAAGAAGAAATTAGGCATGGTGTGTTCCCGTAGCCTCTGGAAAAGATGCACTTGACCTGGCGATGAGTATCCCATGTGTTTTCCTCCAGAAACCCTGAGCTATCCCAGATTATTTAGTCTGACATTAATTTAATAGGGCATCACAGCAAATACTCCTAGTGGCATCGTATTTTACATCCTGTGGAGGCTTTTCCATGTGATCCATGTTGGGGGGTGAACAGTGAACACATACCACAACCCTTGTTTGAGGGTGCTTACCAGCCTCACAGATTCACAGATATTAGGGGTTGGAAGGGACCTAGAAGATTATCTAGTCCAACCCCCCCGCCAGAGCAGGATCACCTAGACCAAGTCACCCAGGAACAGAACCAGGTGGGTCTTAAGTGTCTCCAGAGATGGAGACTCCACAACCTTCCTGGGCAGCCCATTCTAGAGCTCTGTCACCCTTACTGAGAAAAAGTTCTTCCTTGTGTTGACCTGAAACCTCTTGTGCTCCAACTTGCACTCATTGTCTCTTGTCCTGTGATTGGATGACATTGAGAAGAGTCTGGCTCCATCCTCTCTACACTCACCCTTAACATAATTATAGACATTGATGAGGTCCCCCTCAGTCTCCTCTTCTCCAGGCTGAAGAGCCCCAGCTCTCTCAACCTCTCCTCATAAGGCAGATGCTCCACTCCCTTAATCATCTTGGTGGCCTCTCAGAAGCTGATGGGATTAGTCACCTCCAGAAGTCTGACTCTGGCTGACAGCCTCATGCCAAGCCAGGATCCATGGACTCTTGTGCGGGTGAATGTGCATTAGCTAGGGCTGCGTTTTGCCCCAAGCCAAGGCAAAAAAAGAGGAAGGTAACTCTGTTGGAAGGATGAAGATTTGTGCTCTACTGCCAGTTAGAAAGCACTAGGTTAAGAATATGAACAGGAGCTCTAAGGCAATGAGAGATGTAGATAAAAGCTTCAGTTACATAAATGGCTATTTTTCATCTCTATAAAAGGACTAATGAACATCTCTCATGTCTTAGGGAAACCAAAATGCAACATCTTTACCTCAGTGAAACACTCAACTAGTGAATAAAGTTTCTGCTGCTTTTTTTAACCAATAGCAGATACCACTATACTGGCAAGTTGTTTTCCACGTTGTTTTCAGAAAGCTCTGAGAGTCCACAAGCAAAACTGAACCAGCAAGATGATTCAGATCTATCTATGTGGGCCTCTTTCAAGATTTCAGCTTGTTTGGTATTTTTTCATACTGATCCTATCTTATATCTTTTCTTGTGTTTTGGGGTGGGGTTTGTTGGTTTGTGTGTTTTTTTGTTTTTTGTTGTTTTGTTGCTGGTTTTTTGTTTGTATTTGTGTGTGTGTGTTGTATTTTTTTGTTGTTTTGTAGAGCTGGGGACAGGCTGAAGAAATTGATAATTACTTTTGATTGTTCACATATTTGATGTTTGTGGGTATTTGCTACAAATACTCAACATCCTACCAAAAAAGAATTGGCTTGTGTCCCCTGTTTGTCCTCCTTTGTGAAAAGACCCGTTTTGATGTCCCAAACGCTAGCAGCATCTCAACAACATCGTATGGGGATGCTTTTCTTGTGGGTTAGCAGTTACTGTGCTTGCAGAGCAGAAGAAAAAGTTTAAAATATTGAAAACTGGGAGAGAATAATCCAAAAGCCTTTGCATAATGATATGTGGAACCCCCATGAGGTTTGAGAATTTGACCTTGTAGGTACAACACAAATCTTTCCTGTCCCTCCATAAGGAAGGCATGACTTGGACACCATAGCTGGTGCAGGACCAGAAAAACTTGGAGGGCTCCAAAGGGAAAAAGAGAGTAAGACACATGGATTTGCTCATCTACAAAGGTTTGGCTGGAAATGTAAGAATTTAAACGAAGTCTCCAGCAGGAGAAATACGCCAGGCCATCATAACAAACAGCAGGAGGTACAAGTGCAAATTCACTTTGTCACTGTCCTGCCAGACTCTTAACAATGAAGCTGGGGTCGACAGAGAGGTGATGGAGGGGTGGAGGCAGAACTCTCCTGGGGAGAGAGGTGCCATCAGGATAAGACTAAAATGGCCCTGACTTGTAAAGGGTAAGCAGAAGAGTACAAGGAGATAAGATAAACCTGTAGTACCATCTGAGGAGACACTTAGGACTTGCTCAACCTGTTACAATAATCACTGAAGACTCCTGGTCTCTACTGGGATTGCTGTCCTTTGAGCAATAAGTAGCTATGCACCCTGATTTTAAAGGATTTCTATTTTCTGTTTTGGGGTCTTTAGTGTCTATCATCTATGAAATTTGCCAAAGATTTTACAGTGTTTGTGTCATTCATGGCTTCTCCCATGTAGATCTTCTAGGGTTTAATAAAGACAGAAATCATATACCTGCTTTCCCTCAGGGGGGACATTTATATTGTCTCCCTCTTTTTCTTTCCCTCTCTCCTTCACAAAACATGTTGGAACTCAAGTACTTTGGAGAATACTGCTTTTCTGTCAAATTTACTGGAAATTGGTGAAGGGTCTCAAAAACTTCTAGAGAAAAAGCAGACAGTCTGTCAGACAGATATATCCTTCCTCCCACACGCTTCAAGAGTGAATGTACAAACTTTGTCCTCCTAGGATGCTACAAATCACTCCCACTTTCATCAATCCCTGGTGGCAAAGAGAAATAGCAACTCTTGGTATTTATCAGCAGTGTAGTTGCTGTACTTACATATTTCCTTTGCAATAGTCTGTTTATGTAGAAAGAGGTAGAGACTGCAACATTTGATTTTCTATAATTCCTTTTCTTCTTGCTTCAGGGTGCTGGTGGTGATGCCTATGGAAAAAAAAAAATGATGGGAAATTGTGACTGGTGTGGGCAGGAGATTCTGTGGATGTGTGTAATCTTTGCTGTGACATCCAGGAGAAAATAAAGCCTCAAATGGAGGTGTAGAATCTCTGTGGATTACTTGTATCTGGAGATACAAGTTTATGGGCATTTGATTTGACCAGCTTAGACACCAAGAAGGGCCAGAGTACTTGGCCTGTGATCTATCCCATGAATGGGACAAGTCACAAAGAACTGCTCTGCCAACAAGCTCAGTAGGTACTTGCCAATGACAACAGTCACTGGTGGTAAAAAAACAACTGTGTGCTTGTCACAGTTCAGGGTCAGGGCAGCCCCTTAGACCTATAAGACACTGTTAACCCCCCTCCCTCCCCAAAGGGGAAGGGAAAAAGGGAAAGAAACTCAGCCATCAGAAAAGGAAAACAGACCATCTTTAATGAAAATGAAAATAATAACAAAAATAAACAGAATATATACGAATATGTAAAAAAAACCATTATCGAACCCAAACTCTCTGATAGTAATTATGTCACTGTCATCACTGATGCTGTGGAGCAGGCACCAGGAGAGCCTCAGACTGGGCTCAGCAGCAGATAGGAGCTGTGATCAGGAGCTGGGTTCTGGTACTGTATTCAGGAACACACTGATTGGGATCAAAAGTAGAACAGAGAGAGTACTCCTTGGATGCTCTGAGGAAGGAACCAAAAGAAAACCTGAGACAAGATGAGAAAAACATGATAAAGCAGTCCAAGAGGGCAAAATGAGAGAGCCCCCCAAGAGAAGAGAGCAAGACCCTCTTGATCCCTCAGCTTTATATGAATATGACATAAATGGGATGGAATCCCTTGTTGGTCAGTTTGGGTCTTTTTGGTCTGCACAACAATCTTTGGTACTAACTCTAAACATGAAGTGTTGTCACTGCAAGAAGCAGACACTGTCTGGGAAAACAGGCTGCTAACTTCAGACAGTGATGTTAGAACAAGTGAGCTGAAAAGTCAAATAACTGAACAGAATTAGTTCTGTTATCATTCAAACCAGGACATTGCTCTAGATTCTGTGCCTTCATTTGTCTTCTTGTCCTCCTGTAGCCCTGGAGCTATCCCTTGTTTTTATGCAGAGCTGTCTCCTTCTCAGGCATGGGGCATCCTGAGAGGGCACCAATGTTCACCATTGTCACTGAGAAGCTTTGATCCAGCCATGCCCAAGCTGAGGAAAAAACAACTTTGGGGTCCCTTTCATGGTGTAGGGATATGGTCCATTTTGTTCTTCACAAGTCCTCCATGTCCAGCCCACAGGAGAATGTAAGCACACCATGGAGTTTCTCCCTCCTGGGACTCCTGCATATGTGAGTAAATCTGACTTTGAGATTAGGGTTTTGTGTTCTGCTTGGCTGACAGAGTAGACTTTGGGAAAACCAGTCAGGTCTCTAATTTCACCAAGGGTCAGGCAATGGAATAGGAGTCAGCAGATAAATGGGGCAAGGCTCTGAGAAATGGAGACCTACCTTCAGAGAGTGGGGAAACTATGCCCTGCTTTCCACATTGTGTCCTCTTTCCCTTTGCCTATAACATTTGCTTGAACTGTAAACCTTCCAAGACATCAGTGTTCTCTTAATGTGTGACCTCATGTGGCTTAGAAGCTGAGGGCCTTGAAGTCAGCTGTAGCTTCTATACTCTTCTAAAGTGTGGCAATAAATAACAGGTACATCAAATAAGAATTGGGGTGCTGTGTCTTGGCATAGCAGATAACTTATTATGGCCTGAGAAATACTTGCAAGTGGCATCTCTCTCTAAAGTGGGGACTAGGCCCATCTCTCCTTTGGATCTGGAGTCTTTGCATATAGATTTAAATGTTCTCTGCAGGGTTGCCTTCATGTTAATGCATAATTATTTTCTTGGCAGATATTTTCTTCTCCATATGGCAGAGAAAGTATCAATTTCAGGGTAAACCATGGAACTGGAGTTGTTCTGCTGCACTGGAAGTGGCTGGAGAACTCGATTCCCAGGAAGGGTTGTTGTGGATTGGTCTTTCCTTTGAGGTAAGACACACTTAGGTCTGGAGGGTTCTCAGTGAACACTCTTTGATGGCAGTGGGTGCTTTGAGAAAGGGTGTGCAGTGAATAAGTTCCCCAGAGTGGTAGATGGAGAGAAACTTGGGACAGGAGATTAAAACTTGGAAAGGAACATCACTGAGTTCAGTTCCCAGCTTTTGCAGACAACTTTTCAATGACATACTTTACAAAGAACATTTACTCTTGACTCTTCTCCTCCAAAACACCACTCTAATCACCCTATAGCATGTCAGTACCAGCACATCAACCATAATGTACCACAAGACAAGATTAATGGAAACCAAGATGTTGTTAGTTTCTGAAGGTTCCCACAGAAGCAGAGTTCCCAGGCATGCATGCCTCATGTCTCTGGAGTAAACGTGCTCATGAACAAGCCTGCTTTACAAATGCTCTGTTTTTCAAGTGTTCTCATGGGAGGTAGTTTTACAGCTCAAAGGCACCAGCAACCAGAGGAATGCCTGAGACACAGGGAATGGGACCACAGCTTTTTGTGCATCTTTACAGCACCAACAGCCTTTCCCTGCTTGGGGTGTCTGCTGAAATGCAATCATGGTGGTCCTGGGATCAAAGAAAGGAGTTTGGTAGATCAGTCCAGATGGAAATGGGAAGATACTCTGGGATGCTAGGGGTCTTCCAGGTGGCCTTGAGCTTCTACCCAGGGTTGCCATTGGACCCTGATGTGGGAGGATAGGGCTCCTCTGTTTGAACAAAGCATAAACAGTGGTGGAGGTGATGGATCCTGTTGCAGCTTGGGGATATACTTGATCCCACACTGTTGTTTGTGACACAGGAGGTCTAGCTTAAATGGATTTCAACATTATGTGACCTTCATGGTTTTATCCCCAATCTGTCTGCTGTAGAGCAGCATGGAGGAGTCCATTGTGGTGTTTGGCAGTCTGGACAAGATCTGTGAGTTGCCAAATCAAAAGCCCAGTCCCAGAGAATAGAAATAAACTTCAGTGGTGGAAATCTTCCCTGAGAGGAGGAAGAAGACAACCAGATGGGCTCTTGGAGTTTTACTCCTTCCTTAATTCCTATAAACATAAAAAGAAATTGGACAAGGCCACGGGTTTATAGCCAGCCTTGGAAGAGCTGATATCCAGTGCTCGGGGAGAGTTTTGGTATTAGTTGTTTCTCAGTGGGAGACATTCCTGTAAAGCTCTCCTGGACTTGGACATCAATATTGTTAAAACAGGTGTCTTTGGTTTTAAGAAATGCCGGAGCTCTGATGTTTCTTTTGTGTCTGAAATGAATGTAAAATTGTCAGTATGGCTCGTCTGGGCTGTTTGACCTCTCTTCATACAGAGTCACCTCCTCTGGACACTGCCTGCTTGAGGAGGGGTGAATGCAGAATGATCAGAATATCCCCCGACATCTCATAATATTTAGTAAAAAACAGTGGAGAGAAGCACCCTTTGACTCCCAAGTAAATTTCCACTTCTGCACAAAACAACCCATACCCCCTCTACACTTCTTTTCCTCCTGTGGGAAGAACATCTTCCACCAAAGAGATGCCCATGAACCATCTTTTACTGCTTGATTTACAGTGAGCAGTAACAGGTCATTCCATCCTTGGGAGAGAACTGTCTGTTGCTCTCACACCTTGGTCCCTCCTCCCTCATGGCCCCTGAAGAAGCTGCTTTGAAGAAACAACCCCTGGCATGTGCAGACTGTGAGAGGCAGACTCATCTTTCAGTGTTGGGTCCCAGAAGGCCATTTTGTTGTTCAGTCCATAGATCATTCCTCATGGACCACAACATGACAACCCCATCACAATATTTGTGAGGAATCACTTCCTCTGAATCTTACATTACACTAACATCAACACTTTAGAGTTGCACAGGGAGAGAGGGAGTTATGTGTTGCTAACAATAGGTCAGAAAACATAACAATCTGAATTCCTCCCTTTTTTCAGTAAAAAAAAATAAAATCAACTGAGAGTTAATACACTGTTTCAAGATAGGGCTTGAGAAGGTGTACTTTTCACTGGGTTAAAAATGGGTTGGTTGATGGGGCCCAGAGAGTTGTAGTAAATAGAGTTAAATCCAGCTGGTGTCCAGTCACCAGTGGTGTCCCCCAGGGCTCAGTTTTAGGGCCAGTCTTCTTCAATATCTTTATCAATAATCAAGAAAAGGGTATGAAGTGCTTCCTCAGCAAGTTTGCAGACAACACCAAGTTGGGTGGAAGTGTCAGTCTGCTCAAGGGTAGGAAGGTTCTGCAGAAGGATCTGCACAGGTTGAATTGATGAGCCAAGGACACTGGGATGAAGTTTAACAAGGCCTGTGCTGGGTCCTGCGTTTCAGTCACAACAACCCCAGGCAGTATTCCAGGCTTCGGGAGGATTGTCTGGAAAGCTGCCCAATGGAAAAGGATCTGGGGGTGCTGGTCAATACTCATCTGAATATGATCCAGCAATGTGATCAGGTGGCCAAGAAGGCCAAGGGCATCCTGGACTCTGTCAGAAATAGTGTGCCCATCAGGAGGGGGGAAGTGATTGTAGCCCTTGTACTCAGCACTGGTGAGGCCACACCTCAAGTACTGTGATCAGTTCTGGGATCCTCACCACAAGAAAAACATTCAGTTGCTGGAAAGAGTTCAGAGAAGGGAAACCAAACTGGTGGGGGATCTGGAGAACAAGTCCTATGAGGAGAAGCTGATGGAATTGGGGGAATTAGGGTTGTTTAGTTTGGAGAAGAGGAGGCTGAGAGGAGACCTTATTGCTCTCTACAACTGCCTGAAGGAGGGTTGCAGTGAGGTGAGTTCAGCCTATTCTGTCACTGACAGGACAAGAGGAAATGGCCTGAAGTTGCACCAGGGGAGGTTTAGTTTATATATCAGGAAGAATTTCTTTACTGAAGGAGTAGTTAGCCACTTGAACAGGCTGCCCAGGGAGGTGGTAGAGTCACCATCCCTTAAGGTATTAAAAAAAACCCATGTAGATGAGGTACTTCAGGACATGCTCTAGTGGGATAGTGAGGTATTTGTTATTTGGGCTTTTTTGTGTCATAGCTTTTTTTGTTTGTTTTGTGATTGGGTTTTCAGGAGAGGTGGGGGGTATTTGTGTGTGTGGCTTTGTTGAGGCTTTTTGTTGATGACTGGAGGTCTTAGAAGTCTTTTCCAGATGAGACAGTTCTGTGTGATTCTGTGACAAGGGAGGACTATCCTGGCTTTGAAGTAAACTGATAGGTATTCATGGATGTTCACTCACTCAGAAGTAGGCATTGTCATTGGACAGAGGCAAGGCTGTCCCTCATGGAAGATTTGGAGAAAGTTTCCCTCGATTCTTGGTGATCTCTGTGGAAGCCAAGGTTCCTTCACAGCTCACACCTGTTTAATAAAGGTCTTGTAATTATCACAAAATGGTGCTAATCAGCTTCTCAGTTAAGAGTGTCCTAGAAGTGGACACTTGGTCCCTGCCAACTTGGCACTCATAAATCTGTATGTTTGGGGGATGTGGTATGATTCAGACCTAGACATGTAAAACAGTACCTCTGAAATGTCTATTCTGACTTTGCAGCTGATGCAGATCTACTTAGTCAATCATTCCTACAGATTATATACACCTAGTGGTGCTTTAGTGTGTAGAGTTAAAGGTACCACCCCAGCTCAAGGGAGACAAGGAGCTACTGGAGAGAGTCCAGGGGAGACTACAAAGATGCTGAGGGGACTGGAGCATCTCTCTGATAAGAAAAGGAAGAGACCCCTGGGGCTGTTTAGACTGGAGAAGACTGAGAGGGGATATTCTTAATGATGATCAGTCTCTAAAGGGTGGGGTTCAAGAAGATGGGGCCAGTGGTGTCCAGTGACAGGACAAGGGGCAATGGGCACAAACTGGAATTCATGAGGGTCCATCTGAACAGGAAGAGAAACTTCTTTCCTGTGAGGGTGCCAGAGCCTGGCCCAGGCTGCCCAGAGAGGCTATGGAGTCTCCTTCTCTGGAGAGATTCCAAACCTGCCTGGATAACGATCCTGAGCAACCTATACTGGGTTACCCTGATGGAACAGGGGTTTGGACTAGATAATCTCCAGAGGTCCCTTCCAATCCCCAACTTCCTGTCATTCTGTGTTTGTGATTTTTTTCCTCTGAATTGTCACTCGACTCAGCTGTGGTGAGGAACAAAAAAAAGAAACTACCAATGGAGTGCCCTTTGACTTGTGTGTGTGCTTACCACGGCCTCCAAACCTAATTTCTGTTGTTTTCTATAATTTTCTATCATTCCCATCAGACAAAGAGCAATAGGTGGCAGGACTCTTGGCTGTTACTCTGGCCTCTGTCACAAGCTCCTGGAAATAATGTGACCTCCACTTCCTTATCTGCTGTATGGCAAAGATAGCTTGACTTTGCCTGGGGTTAGCAGCAGTTCTAACAAATGTTTGTTCAGTGTTTGGAGACACTTGGATGAAAGGCACTACAGAGCTATTAAGTAGTCATGTTATTTATTGTGCTTTCCCAAGTGGGTCTCCTTAGCAATGTAGTGTGTAAGTAGTGTTATTCTAGCACCCCTGTTGACATGCAACCTACCGCACTCCCACGTCCCTCTGGCGTTGGACAACCTCCACACAGCTTCACGGCACTGCAGGTGGAGCACTCATGCATGTCTTGTTTCATAAAACATGCTTTCCTGCTTTTTCACTCTCTAGGCTGGCTTTCCCCTGGGAAATCCTTTCAGTCCACTGGAATTTGATCAAGACAGAACTAAAATGAAGCTCTATTGAACTGCACTTCTGGAATTGGACATGACTCTTCTTTGTGATGGTACTGAATGCCATGTTCTAACTTTTCAAGGGAAGCAGGGAATAGGGTGAGGAGGCTTGGATTCTTTAGAGTTTTCTTACTGGAATGATTTCCTTCTTTCAAACTCATTTATTTTCTCAATATTTTATGCCTAGTATAAGGCAAAGAAGCAGCACTTGGTGATGTGATTCATTTAACTTACTGACAAAGTCTATGTTGAGATGAATTATGTCCTAAATATGATCTTGATGACATCACCAAACAATTCAAACTTCCAACCTAGAGGAAGTCATCCTACTGTTGTTTTTTTTAACAGATGCCACCAGTGGGACTGAGTACCATTTTGAAATGGTTTGCCTCGTGGTTGTGATGCAGACAATGCATCTAGGGTCTTGAATGTGCAGAACATCATAGAAACTATGTGAAAATATGCTTTCTGGAAGCATTTCAAATACTTTCTACTCAGATATTTCTAGACAGCCTGGAAATACTAGTGGGAATTACCTTTCTAGCAGAGGTTCAGGGCACTTAAAGCCAGACAGAAACTAGAAGAACAAATGTCATGGTCAGGGTCAGGGCAGCTCCCAGACCAATAACAGGCTCACTCAAACCAGGACAACAAAGAATGGCAGCAAGCAGAGTATGATTGTTATAGATTTATATCTCAAAGTTGATGGCTTGTTAAACTGATTTATTTAAAGATTGTCCATTGTTTTCTGCTGCACCTTTAGAATTCCTGTGGGTTTTTTGTAAAATTTGTATACTAAAATCTACTATATACATCACATGCCCTGTAGAAATCACTTGATAGGATAAAAATTAAGAAGAAACTGCTTAGATAAAATAATTCCTGTCCCCAGCTCTTTATTTTAATGTGGAAATAGGAATATAATTACTTTGGTTACTTTCAGCTTTCTGTCAAAGATAGTTGAAAAATCTGGTGGAGAAGTCCATGGAGGACAGACAAATGACAGCCTGAATGACCACATAAACCTAATTTCCAAATGGAAAAAAAATAAAGTTATATATTTAATTTATATTTTCTATATTTTCTGTGCTGAATGGAAGAGACTTATATTGTGGATAAAACTTAAACGAGATCTGAATTTGGGGATTGAGGCTATATTTAAAATAAATTTATTTTTTAAAATCCAAGACATTATTAGACAAACATTTCATAGATTGTGAAGCATTTCCTTTAGTGACAAGTTTCTCTAAATTTTCCATCATGTATTAATCACTAGAAGAAATCTGAATGAGTTCTCCAAGTGGTGAGTGAAGGGAGGATATTACAAAATCCTAATCACAGAATCTGTAATGAATATCCTAAAGAAAAGGAGTAAGGGCCTCTGTGCAAAGCAGGAGTTATTCTGGCAGAAGATAGCAGAAGCTTACAGAGCAGCATTTTAGCAAGAAATCAATATTCCTGGAGGATTTGTGCAAGGGCATGAGCTTGATTATGAAACCAAGAATACATATATTTCACTGCTGTGTCTCTGTGCTGGATAAAATGGGAAAAGGCCTGATTTGGGGTATGTCATCTACTCAGGAAGGCTAGTGAGTGTTACTGTAGGTACATTTCTTGAAAGGAGGAAGATAAGCTCGGAGGCAAACTAGGAGAGTAGAATCACAGAATCACAGAATCACAGACATTAGGGGCTGGAAGGGACCTAGAAGATCTTCTAGTCCAACCCCCCTGCCTGAGCAGGATCAGCTAGACTAAGTATGAGAAGTAATACTGCAATGGAGAGAGACTTGAAACTTTGGGTAGGAAGAGTCACCTTGGGGAAACATTAAAGAGGCAATTCCATCCCAAAGTGACCATCCAGAGGTATTTCAAACTTCTGGGACCCAAATATTTTAGGAGTGAAGGAAGACCTTTGCAGGGATTAGCCCTCTTCAGCTGATTGCCCTCTTTCCTGGGACTCCACTCTTCATCTTCAGCAATGGGAAATGTTCTGGATGCAGAGAACTTTATTCAGGTACTCAGAAAAACAATGTTTGGACAGATAGGGTTACCTTGTTGCTTCTGGTATGTGAAGTTCATACCATGCATGGTGCATTTATCACCCCTTTTTCCTCTTGAAGGAGGGGGAAGGGAACAGTAGGAGGGAAAAGAAAGTGGAAGGCAGGAGAGGGGACCCAGACAAGGGAGGAGGTTGTGTGGGGCACGTCTTCCCAGCTTGAGTGATTAATTTTTCTTCTGGGAAACGTTTAAACTTCCAAGTTGAAATTAATGGGACAAAAACACTTTCCAGGTGCTCAGAAGTTCAAAAGTACAATAAATCAAAGGGGTAGTCTAAAGGAGGAAGCTCACAGAAAAGGGATAGAAAAACAGGCAGAAGAGCAGACTCTTGAAATTGTGTCTCCTGTGATGTCTCAGATGTTCTCCAAGCTCCCGTGGTGCAGTGAGTACAAGTTTTGGGCTGCACAAGGGGCTTTCTTGGCCTGCTCCAGTCTGATAGTGGAGGAACCTGATGTAGGAGCTCATTGTAGGTAACAAGCTCAGCAAGTAAGACTTGACACATCTGGAGAGCACCACAGGGCCAGAAAGGACTGAGAGAAAAAACTGTCAAAGGCAGATGACAAATTCACTTCTTTCCCCATTTTAATCCCGGGGCCTGTAGAACGACTATGTTGAAATTCCAGTATTCTCCAAAATTACATTTACTCAACTATTCTTGAAGACTTATAGTGCCTACCTTAGGGCAGATGGCCCCAGCATGAGATCTGTCTCTGACTTTCAAATTGTCCCCTGGCTGGTGAGGGGGATGAGGAGTTGCATTAAGTTTGGCTTTTTACCCTTGTGCTGGGAAGCACAGCTCCATCCATCCTCACTGATGAACCCATGCTAGGGCACATGTGGCTCATCTCACATGAGGATGCAACACCTTTGAATCAGCAAAGTGCTTTGGAACATGCTTAGTTGTATGCTCACAGGTGTTGCTGCCCCATGTCATCCAACACTGGGCATATAAAATCATAAAATGATTGGTTTGGAAAGGACCTTTCAAGGTCACCTAGTTGATCAACCCTTGCAGTAAGCAGAGGCATCTTCAACTAGAGCATGTTGCTCAACCTGATCTGTAAGGTTTCATGGGTTGGGACATTGACCACCTCTCTGGGCAGCCTGGGCCAGTGTCTCACTGCCCTCAGCATAAAAAATTTCTTCCTTCTCTCTAGTCTGAATCTCCCCCTTTTTTGTTTGTCCTTGTCCTGTCGCAACAGGCCATGCTAAAAAGTCTGTCCCCATCTTTCTGATAGTCCCCTTTAAGTACTGAAAGGTTGCATAAAGGTCTCCACTCCTGGTCCAGGGCAATGATGACCTTTCTCATGTGTAGCATTAACTTCACAAGAGCTCTCTCAGTGCCCATCATCCCAACAATACTGACTTTCTTCTGACATCTCCATCAATGTTTTTATTTATTTATTTATTTTTACTCATATATCACTTTTCTCGAGTAAAAATGTGTTTTTTATCAGAAGAATATGAAATTTCATTTAGAAAAAGGGTCATCTGAACACTTGAAAAATGGAAGCAAGTACACTGTTTCTGTGGAAACATTTCCCCATCTTTTTCATAGATCATCTCCACCTTTGTCAAGGGTTAGGGCTGGGCCAGGTACTAGGTGAATAAAAGATGTTCTCTATTAACCACTTTCCCTTCCCAAAAGGGAAGAGAAAGGGAATAAGAGACTTATGGATTAGAAAACACAACTAGAACAGTTTTAATACGGGTATTGTCACTCAGAGTTATATTCCCCTGAGATACACGTTGGAATTTACTCTCTTTCATCATTGCCCACCACATACTTCCAGGTCCTTGAGTGAAAGTAATCCCACAAATGGGTTTGCCCTTGCCCAAAGAATAAAATACCCACTGAGTGTTCCTCAACTTATTTTGTATTGTTTATTATAAATTACTATTTAAT
>JANHGL010011570.1:0-20666 GCA_024611195.1 Ceyx melanurus | reverse complement strand
AAGAAATTTTAGATATTTTTTAAATTTATTATTTACTTCTTATTTTTCAAGTAAGACTTAGGTATTAATAAAATGTAGTTACAGCAGGTTGCAGAAAACGCAACTTCGCAGTTGCAAAGATATGTTGGGAACCTGAGAATGATAAATTAATGAATTGGAAAGCTGCAAAGAAACATTTGACAAGTAGAATTGTGGAGTATAGGGGCATGGAGATTTCTATATACAGTGAAACCTCTGGATTGTCTGAAGTACCAGTAATGAGTCTTGAAAAGTCCTTATCAGATAGCTGTAATTCTAAGAAATCTCCATGGTTCAAAAAATAAATAGTGATGATTCTCTGAAATTAATTGCCAGGTCTTGTATCTATTACTCCATCTAAGAGCTTTCTCCAGGAACCTGCTGTTTATTCTTCTGCTTTGGTATATTGAGAACTTCCTCATCCCAACAGACTTTCCTGTCCGCTGCTATAAATTAAATATGCTTGTGAAAAAAACTGAGTATACTGTTTTATTTGTTGCTTTTTTTTTTTTGCACTTGCCCTTCCTCGATTCTAGCACCTGCTTCTGAAACAGCTTTACAAGTCACTTGGCATTCTTCATTTAGTAAGTGTTACTAAATGCATAAAATCAGGCCAGCAGCAATGCTAACTCCTTCTGGCCATTAGCTATGTTATCTGTCTAAACTTGACAGAGCTGTAGCTTTTAGTGTGGGCATGTGCAGAGATATGTCATACGTTAAAATTCAGGTGCAAATGTAGCACTTAAGTTACTGAGGGAGAAATTATGAATCTAGCACATAGCATCTGTAAATGTAAAACTACATTATTAGTGGAGTTTAGGTATCGAATGACTGTCAAATAATCTTACAATGGTTCTGGCCATGAAGAAACAAGACTGAGAGCTAATGGTCTTTTTTTTTTCCTGTTCAGGAACGTTTCATTGTCGTTAGAGAACCATCTGGTGTACTGCGCAAAGCAACCTGGGAAGAACGAGACAGGATGATACAGATATTCTTTCCAAAAGAAGGACGCAGAGTTATTCCCCCAGTAGTATTCAAGGATGAAAACCTTGTGGTAAGATCTTTCTGGTTTGAAAACCGATCGTTCTTACTTACTTGTGGTCTGATAGTAGAAATGGACTATTTGGACATAGTAGCTCTGAGTAAGTCCGCTTGTATGTTTTAAACGGCGTTGGATTCTGTTTCAAACAATTGCTTATCATGATAACTTGGTTAAAATATTTATAATAAAGCTCCAGGTTAGGGCCCAGTAAATCCTGGGTAGGTGTAAATATTCTGTCGTTCTCAAAATCCCCTTGTACTTGTTATGCGGTGATTAAATTGTATGATTCATATTTCAGAAACAAAAATCGAGAAACATTGCCATCAGGACCATTCCTAGCCCTTTTATATTTTATCTTGTGATAAAGGCAACACTCAAGTGTTGTCCAGAACAGAACAGAAATATTGTGGCTGCTGTTAAGATTTTGGAGAGCTAGAACCATGTGATCCAGAATCTATTCCTGAGTTTGAAGTGTTCTTTTAGACAGTGTTTCAGCAAGACCGTCATGAGGATATCCTGAACTGGTGTATTGCTCAGTTTGAGCCAGATTCACCGGACTTTATCAGAGTGAGTTCACTTTGTTTTGTTGGTTTTTTTTGTTGTTGTTGTTGTTAATTTGTTTGGGTTTTTTTAGGAGAAAAAATGAAAAGTATTAGTGAAGAACTTTAAGCTTTCTTTTGTAAACATAAGTATTATCTGGGGATCACAAGTGGTGTTTATATGTCTTGTTTTATTCCTTGTGCTGAGCTTTTTTTTTTTCCCTACAGAAAAATAAACCAGGTTTCTGTTTAAGTAATTTTCTAAAGTATAGAAAGAACGTACAGATGCACTAAAAAAATACAGATATTTTGGCTATCAAACCAAAATTACACCCATAAATGGCTACAATAAGAGCTGTGTTACTGAAGTAATGTCAGGACTTGAAAGGAGCAGGGAGATAACTGATAAAGTCCGATAACTGAGGAAGTACACCTGAGAGCACTGCACACCCAGTATTATTTTTGACAAAAAGCGGGTAGAAATATCAACTTTTAGCTGAAATATTTAAATTTACTAACTGGAGTTACTGGTGACCGTTATTATACACTTGCCTTTAACTTGTCTTTAATCTGTAAGAATTTCTGAAATTGCTGAGAGTGGAACTTCTGCTAGGCAATTTTACAAGTACCTTTTCTTCAAAGGAAAATTTCACCTCTTTGACTTAGATTTTTTTTTTCTTCTTAAAGAATAGATTACTACTTGACAGCAGAAAAATGAAGGTTCAGAGGTTACATGCCTCTCTTCCTTCCCAGCTTCTCAGTACATAGTATTTAGCTTGTCTGTGCCTAGATACTAGGATCTGGGTTATTCCCTTGTTACTCTGAATCATGTAATGGTTAAAGCTTTAAAGGTAGCAGAGTTCAGCCTCTTGCTTACTCTTGCAAATAATGTCAAATCAAAGTCAGAGGTGGGGAAATTGTCATCAAGCTCTAGTTATGCTAACAAAACCAAAACCTCTGTGTACAGGTTCATCATCGGACATATGATGACATTGAGAAACATGCCAAATACGATCTGCTTCGCTCAACAAGACACTTTGGAGGAATGGTATGGTACCTAGTGAACATGAAGAAAACGGATGGCTTACTAATAGATATGATCCAGAGAGACTTGTAAGTGATGTTTGTCACTTAGTAATTCTGCTTATCTAAACAAACAGAAATCAAGTACCATTGTTTGAAAATACACCTAGTACTTCTGTCAGCTGCATGAAAGTTTCCATTTGGATTAAATTTTAGGCTAGTGTAACTTTGCTTTATAGATGTTGCATGTAAGCACCAACTACAGTCTCTGGAGCTGTGGAGTATTAAGCTAGGTTTCTGCAGAAATTAGCCTTTTGTACTTGGGTCACTGTTTTGCAGTAGTTTGTAGTTTTTGTAGTTGTTGGGAAACTTCCAACTCTGAGCATCGCTGATCTTAAAGCCTAACACTTACACTACTGAGCATTACTAGTACCTGTATTTCAGAGCAGATCCTAAGTATCATCTTAGGAACAGATGGATAATTAATCCTTTTTAATTTGATGGCTTTACAGTATGCTATTACAGTTCCTGAGAACTCCCTAAAGCAAACAATGTTAGTTTGTTCAAAATGTCACTAGAGAAATGTGTGCTATTAGAACTACCAGTTGCAGGGATGGTAGCATTTGTTTCCTACTGTTGAAGTTAGAAACTTTTAATAGGTGGTCAGATGTTACTTTTAAACCTGAGCATATGAAGAAATAATAGGAGAGTTTGAATTTTGGACTGGTTAAAGGGAAGAATTCAAATATTTGTGCTTATTTAAGTCACCAGAGATTAGAGCATCTTTACTTGCCCCAACCCCCTTTTGGCTTATGTTTGTGTGTATGTGAAGCACCTGTGCACAGCTGAGGGTGTTTCTAATAGTACTGCTGGAAAACTTAGTAGTTACTGCACTCAGTTTTAGAAATTTTCTGCTTAGCACAGCTCTTCTGGTAAATACTTTCTAAGTAATTGTGGTTTAGAGTAAGAGATCAGCTTCAGCTTCATTACTGCTGAACAGTACTGTAGCATGGTTAAACTTTCGTGCACCTTTGTGTTCGTGTACTTCTGGTCTTCTTCAAAAGCCATTGCTATAGATAATGGGATGCCTGTTTAGCTCTATTTTAAGGATTGTGTACTCACTGAAAGCAAAAGTAGATGGAAATCTGTGGTGTGCAAAGTACACATCCTCTCCCTACTCTTAAATGGGCTTTCATTTATTTAGGCTGGATGATGCTACAAGTCTAATAAGACTCTATCATCTGCTTCATCCTGAAAGTCAATCAGCAAAAGCTAAAGAAGGGAAACTTGGAGTGGATCTGATCAAGGTATGATCTTCTATTTTAAGACTACTTAACTAGAGTTGAGAACTTTTCAAGAGCAGAAGCATATTTGGTAATCTAAATTTCTCCTTACCTTAAGTATTTGCTTCTTAACTAGAACTGCTGTGGATGCTAGGTATGAGTTTGTTTGGGGGTTTTTGTTGTTTTGTTGTTTTTTTTTTTAAACTAGAATGAGCAGGATTTCAGTTGTAGCTGAAATTCCACCACAGGAATAAAGTCTCATTCTGCAACTGTGCTCTTTATCTCTCCTCTTTGCAGGTATTTGCAAAAACTGAATCACAGAAGGAAGGTTATATACAACTGGCCCTCCAGACTTATGAAGAAGCAATGGCTACTTCTATAGCTTCATGAAATAAACTTCAGTTCACTTTAAGTTTTGCCTGCTTATAGACATTCTCTGTACATTATTCCATAATAACCACATAGTCCGTAACATTTTTTACTAATTTATGTAATAATCACTTTAGCTTGTTATTTTCAAAAGCTCTGTAAATGAACTTAAGAGCAGTCATGACACTTGTTTTGAGGTGACAATATACCCTGAGTTTAATTCCTTTACTGTTGCATCTTGAATCTATAAACAACTGCCTACAACTCATTTTACTTGAGAAAATCATGTTAATCAAATCAGTTGGCTACTGTTTTAGGTATCTGCACTACACTCTCTTGAAGCTGAGTCAAGAATAGTAGAACTATTAGTAAATGGAGAAGTGAGGAATAGAATGTTTAAAAGGTTTTATTAAATTTGATACATGAAAGCAATTTTTTATTATGCATGGGAGCAGGCCTAGATCCTGAATTTCAACATACAGTTGCTTGTTCTACCCTTTCTACATGTACATGGTCCATCTGCAGTATAAAAATCAAATTAATTTGGAGCCCATAGTCCACAGAGCTTCGTTCCTTTTTTGGGCATAACTGATTTGGTAATCTAAAAAGTATGATCACTCATCTAAGATTTCTTCATCCAGATTGATATCTGTGGTATCAATATCTTCTAGATCCAAGTTATCTAAGTCATCTTCTGAGTCCAGCAGCATCTAGGAAAAAGAAGAGACTAGATGAAGCAGATATATAAACTGGATTACATGGAACCAGATTTGTATGCTGTATGCTCGGTTAAGATATATCTGCACATCCTGCAAAATGCTAAGCTGAAGCAATCAGGTGGAGCATCATTGTTAAAATAAGCTTTAAGAGAGAGAAGCTGCCTTCTTGGTAGATTGCAACTTTTCACCATCTCTTGACCAACTGTGTTTAGACTGCACCCTTCATTCCTTGTAAATTTGCAATAGCTGTAGAACTGGTCTATATTGCTGTGTATGGTTTCTGCACACAACAGGAAATAATACACTACTGCTCCTAAAATGCATCTATTAATACAGAAAGGGACATTTCCCCCTAATTTGGTTTAATCACATCAGCAGTTGAAGTATTTATCATTAAATGAATTTAGTGTTTGCACCTCCCTTCATAAATGTTTATTTCAATACCTTTTGATCTCTTGTTGGAAGTATGTCAGAATTCTGCGAAACTGTCTTCATCACTTCTTTTTTAGGAGAGAGAACTGGTTCTTCAGCCTTCTTCTAATGGAAAAGATTCCTTAAATTCTTTTGAATTGAAATTATTTCAATAAAAGCAAGCCAACAACAGCAGACCTATAATGTCTCCTGACCCTGTGGCTCTCTTCCAATATTTCCCTCAGCAATTCTTGAACCACATCTCCAGTGAGCATTCTAGTCACTCCCCTGGAAGCTACTGTTTCCCCACCCAGTTTATTTAAAGCAACTGATGACCACCTGATACAATGAAAACAACCTTCAGAAAGTATTAGTTAATAGAAACTGAGTGATCTTCCAGGTCCTCACCAGGAAAAAATTTTTATTACTTGAGATGGTCTGAGGAAGTCTAGCAAAAGCAGTAAATGTCAGTACTGTTGTCAGGCTTTGTGTTCCATACCCTATAATGGTTTACACACCTGTATCTCTCCCCTGCTGCACAAATTTGTATGAAGACAATCAGTACCATTACTGAATCAATGGTACTGTATTTCATTCAATTAAGTGTATTTAGATTACAATTCTATTGTACTAAATTGCCCATATTCAGCCTGAGCTGTAAGGGACAACTGTTGTTTAAGGACTTCTGTGCAATCGCTAAGTAAATGTGATACGCTTCTTGTTTTCAACTTCAAATGCAAATTAGTTCTAATTTGGTGTAGGTAACTTCTACAAATATATTTCTGTATTTAAGAAATGTGTTCACATTTAATTTTGCTTTAATGCTTATTTTGAAATACAAGAAGATACTAAAACACAAACAGATACTAAAGCTACTTGAAAGTAAGCTAATTTTCTCTGAACTACCAAAGTTTTGTAGTGCATCTTCTAAGAGGAAAAGAATACCAAATGGAAAGCTGTGACTTTTTTTCTCCCTCAGTACCCATTTCAGTTCTTTTAGAAGTTTATAGTCTCCCAGAGCTGTGCCAACATCACAGTCTATAAAAAGCTATCACATTATGATTTTCATGTTCAAATGTAAAGTGTATTTGACATGAACAAGAATTAGAAGCTGTCATCTTCTGCTTAAGCTCTAGAAAGTATTTGAAGGGTTCACTTCAATCTGTATATGTGTACCTTAAGTCATTAACTTACTACATCATACTTGGAAAACTGGAGGTGGCAATAAACCAAGAGTAACCTCAGACATTGATTGGAACATACTTTTAAGTATTCCTAATGGGTTCAAGGAGATATGAGTTATGGTATAGTCCTATTGTAAATCCCTGCACACTAGTAGAGTATAAAGCATTTAATTGCTGTCATATGTAAGTTTCTGGGCTCCAAATACTAGAGCTTTTAGAAAGCTAGCAGCAGTTGAGGTGGTGTTTATAGTTGCAATTGAAATTTTTTTCCTGGTGGATTAATTCAATGGGAGACTACAATTCCTCACTATGAGATAACACAAGATAAGTAACCACATAGAAGAAATAATTTACAAGAAGTCTTCAGTGATTACTAAAGTAGATTTAAGAAGAGTCAGAGGCAAACAGCATGGAACTCAACTGCAGTGCTTAGAGTCAAGCCAGTAAGGGCAATAATTTGTTCATCACTGGTGAAATACTCCCCAGGGTAGATGTTGCCATACAATAGCAGTATTACCCCTTTTCTTACAATTCATCATTTAGTAACAACACTGACCTGGGGTGCCATTACTCCAGAAGGCTCAAACCCTTTCGCTTCTTCAAGTAAGTTTCTTTCTTCATTTGGCTAAAAGTAACAACAAAAACACCAAAACCTGTGTTCATGGAACGTTTAAGTGGTTGCACTGACTTGCCTAAAGCCAATTTTACACAGCACTGAACTTGTACAGCCAGTGAGAACGCCCACTTACAGTGACAAGGGTGTATTCCCTGGCTGGCCGCAAGTCATTGAGACTTTGTTTAACATATTCTTCAGCAACAAAAGCTTCCTTTAATCCAGGGAAAAGATTTTCATACTCTGTGGGATCAGCAAGGGACTCCGCAGCTTTTTGATTGACTTTAGAGAGATTCTCCCGCCACAGTTTAACGACCCTGGAGATACAAACCATCTTTGCTACACACAGCTAATTTTGACAACTCTATTCATGCTCTGCACATGCTTTGAGGTTACCTCGAAACCTGGCTTGGCAAATATGTCCGTGCGAGAAAAGCAGCTTCTGGGAGGCGCCCAGTTTTAATCAGGAGTTCCAAACATGAATCAAGCCTAAAAGATAATTAAACTTACTGGTTAAAGTAGCATTTTAAAGAGACTAATTTTTTTTTGTATTCGGTTAGCTGTTTATTCCATTACATTAATTTAAAATCTGAAATGAAAGCACTTTAAAAGTTGCAGCCATCATAAAACATAATCAGCTTTACTGAAAAAGTACCAGCCATGATCTTTCTCTGTGAAGCTTTAAATTAGATATATTTAATCATTTAAAGAACCTGAGGTTCTTTGTACTTCAAAAAGAACAGAGAAGTCTGAATTTCTTGCTTGGTACTTACTTTCCCTGCAGGAAGTAGCTCATAAATGCAACATTGTTCTTGCCATCTTTTTCTGCACCTTCAGCTAACTTATTCACCATGTTAGCATTTCCTGAAGCTGTAGCCAGGAGAAGTAGTCCTCCGTAGTCTTGTGCGTGGTGGAGACACTCTTGGGCTAAGCCAAACTGGCATTTATTAATAGCAAGCTCAGCAAGTTGTTTCCATTTCTGCTCTGACTAATGGTACAAAAAGGGGAGAGGGAAAGAAAACACAAAATAGTGACATTTCTGAACAACATATAAAGATTTTTCAGAGCTTTCAATATGAAAACATAAGTTTAAGTGAAGGTACTGTATTCCATCAGCACATCTGTCTTTCCTAGAAGATGCTAAAATTACTGCAATTACACAGCATGACACATTGCATGTTATATGCATATAATTACCCAACTACATTATTACATTTTTTAAAAAAAATTTTTTTATTAAACATGGAGGGAGGAAGTAGAAATACATTTTGGAAATTTAAGTAGTAACAATCTCTTAAACATCCCAATTTCACTTTCAGAATGTAAGAAAAGTATGTGTCTAATGAAATTAACATTCCTTATTACTAATTTCATTATTTTAAAACAGGATTTATGAGATCAGTTCTCTGAAAAACATCTTTGGGACAAACCACTGTCAGTCTTCTCAGTGCACCAGTCTACATTTGCCAAGGCTAGAAATAAGGCCAAGAGGAACAATAGGACTGAGCTATTATTCCTCCTCTTACTGGTCAATAGTGCAGATTACAACTTGGTTCATGTAACCTTTCCAAACAACAACGTTCTTCTAACCCCATCCCACAGCATATATTCCTTTGCATTAACAGGCAGAACAGTGAAGAAGTTGGAAGCACTTTTATATAGTGTTCAGGGAGCTCAACTGCATCCGCAGAGGCCACTGCTTTTTGTTAGAGCCTCTTAGATTCATGCCAATACTCAAGAATTAGTATAACAAAAATTTTACATTTACCTCTGCTTCCACTGCAAGCTGATATGCTATCTTTAATTCTCCAAGTTGAAGAGAAAGTTCAAAACGATGCTCTGGATCTGTAGATACTGCAAGAGCTTGTTGTTTGAAACCCTAAAATAAAAATGTCAAGTAAGGTTCATCTGTCACAACAAAAAGCCCTCGAAGCAGAAGGTTACAGTATTGTGAAATACATACAGATGTTTAACAGAAATTTATGTTTACAGGCAATTATCTAGTGTTGCTTAGCAAATTTAATAGAAATGTGAATAAACCAATTTCTTAAGTTTTGATAACTAAAATTCGTTTTCTTGCCTGTTTTTCAAGAAAATGTGCAACTCTGGTTCTCTGTTCTTTAGGAATTGTGGGAAGAACTTTGTCAGCCATACCAAAATCTCTTCTCATCACAGCAGTCTGATATTCAAGCACTGACACCAGCAATGAGTAGCTAACAATATTTAGCTCTTTATCACCCAAATAAAGTCGGTTGTCCTTAGGGATATACCCCAACAGATACATTGTTCTGAAACAAAACAAAGAATATTATCTTGAACAGATCCTCTACAAAATAAGCTATTAAAAAACTCAAATACAATAGTTCATGGGGTAGCAAGAATATTCACATGAAAAACTGTACTTTTACTACACATACACTTTCACAGAAGACTGTTTAGTCCCTTCAAGATTACATTATTGACTCAGAACATGAAGTAGTAGTGATGCATGGCAAGAAGGTGACAAGGTTCAGCTTATCCTAGCTTTGCTGAAAGAACCCTAACACTTGCTTATAACCTGACACAGCAACTTACCTGTCTAAATGAGCAACAGTGACAATTTCTCCTCCAACATAGTAGTTGAGTCTGTTCACAGAACTGGTGTAAATAAAGCAATCACCAACCCACAAGCCTGTTTTCACTATCTCCTGAATCTCACCAAGGACCTGCAAAGCAAGTTTGATCTAATTAGATAAGTAAACAATATTTTTAGGAAGCAGTAATACTATTGCATTTTCACATTAATGTTCTATACTTAAGTCAATACTTGGGCAGATTGCAAAAAAGCTTACATAAAGACTGGAAATAACGAAATACTGCTTTCAGGTTTACAGAAGTGTTGTAATGAGGTATCTACCTTAATACTGACCTAGACAATTACAAATCCAATAAACAAGAGCCAAACTAAACAGTAATATACTTCAAGAAAAATTTCACAAGGCAAGTTGTGTTTGACATTTCAAGGCATGGGTTTTTGTTACTTTTTCTCAAATTTCAGTAACATTTCAAAACTTGAACACTGCAGAAAAAGCTTAAGCAATGTAAACATACTACTCCAAGTCGCGCTTCAGAAACAACCTCTGTCACTCTGAGAACAGTAAACAGATGTCTGCAGAGATTCACAGAGAATCAACATCTGCCATACTGGTAATTCCAAGAGGGATACCCTTG
Source organism: Ceyx melanurus (assembly GCA_024611195.1). NCBI lineage: Eukaryota > Metazoa > Chordata > Aves > Coraciiformes > Alcedinidae > Ceyx > Ceyx melanurus. The sequence goes on along the minus strand of JANHGL010011570.1, from coordinate 10,255 downwards.
TCAGGGAACTCAAATTAACAGTGTTCCTCAGGCATATACATACTGCATATACTAGAGTCCAGTGTTCTGGAAACTAATGTCTAATAGGACTATGTTAAGGACTAAATTTGATATATTCTGTGAAGATATGCTTTGATTATCTTTAATTCTATTCAGTTTCTAATAGAAGGTACCTCAAAAGCATCTTCAATCCCATCTTCAGTGACACCTTCATGTGCTTCTTGGGCTGCTGTGACTTTTTCCGACAGGTATTTCAAAATGAAGAATGACTCTTCTGTGGCAATGCAGACAAGCTCGCCCGAGTCAGACCAGAAAATCTGTATCATTAGAATCAGTAACAGCCCCCTTTTAGGTTAATACATACTAACCTAACTTTAGGACCTGAAAACCCAACAAATGCCAAAATTCCCCAACTCCATTTCTGCTATGTGACTGAAATAAACTAAAAAGGTATTCTGATTGAGTTAGGCTTCATTCAGGAAATTCAGCAGTCTAGTAAAACGTATAATCAGTAAACACCATCAGGTCCATGCGAGAAAGGTCCCATCTAGAAACTTACATGTTTGGGCTGAATTTCAATTCTGCGAATCAGTTCTGTGTTTTCCCAATCGTAGAATGCCAAACCATTAACAGATCTGACCCCTAATAGGAACCCACCGTAGATGCCTGCAAGAAAATCAAGGTGGAAGAAATCCACTATATGCAAAAACTGCACTAACATAACTATTTACTTTTAAAATACCTTCTGCTCCAAAGTCAGGTTTGAATGACTTCTTCTCTTTGAAATTTTTAAATATCTTTACAACACTGTTGCTCTCCCTGATTGCATACCTAGAGATAGCATTGGAAAAGAAAAAAAAAATTATTTGACTTCCCAAGTCGCAAATTACTAAAACTATAAGCTGATACAAACCAACTGCATTTATCTTCAAAGATTAGCAGAGTGCTACAACTGTAAAAATTTAAAGCAAGACAGACAGTTATTGAAATTTCATTATCTACCCAGGTTTTTGTCTTCAGGTCAATTTACCCTTTGTACAGCCTGAAGACAAACAGCAGCAAATTTAAGTTAATACAAAACAAAAGAATTCTGTAACACTTACTCTGAAGAATCATGTGCCCATACAAACTCCTGTGCAGAACCAAAGCTCTTGTTTCTCAGAGCCATAGCTGTGTAGATGATGTATTCACCATCACCACAAACTACTACAAACCTAGAGCAGGAGAAAGATGCATTTGTCAGACATCTGCATTCAGTTCAAGTAGCACAATCAAGTAGACATTCTCTGAAAAGCTGAAGGCCCCTAGCCTAATATAATCACTGCAGATGCAGACAGAATAAAAGGGCTTAATATATTAAAAAAATAACCCAGAACTTCATTTTTCTTTGTGTCATATTGCCAGTGACCCTCTTCCTTCTGGTGTCTATTGAGCGGCTTTTGTAACTTTTATCTCTTCACCTGTTATTTAATTTAGCCTATTTGTTAACAAAAAGCAATTCAAGAAAAATGCTAAAAATATGGTTTGCTGCTGCAAAAGGTAATAAAACATTCTACATTTTGTTTGCATACTTCTTCCCCTATCCAGAATGTCCATCTAGTCTAAGCAGCTCTGATTACTACAATTTCACAGGGCCTGGCTCCAATATACCTCTTCTCCATAGGCAGTCAACCACCAGCACACACACACCTCTTTTCCATTCAAGAAGTTTTACATGTAACAAGTCAGAAAAGTTGAAGTATTCTGTTTTAAAATCTCTTACCGTCCATTAGGGTTGTGCTGAATTGTCTGTGGATAGATTTCACAGCTCCCCATATCCTTTACAGCCAGTGGCAATCTTTCTCCATCTTTGATCTCAGCATCTCCCATAGCTTTCAAATTAGCCTGCTGGACTTCTGAATGTTTAGCCCAAATAATTTTTCCATTTGCATCCATGGACATTGCAGGTTCTTCACGACCAAGCTACAAAGTGCAACATAAGAATTTAGCAGATTGAGAAAGCACATTCATTATTTTCAGTTGAACTTAGCCACTGAAATACCATGCCTCTGTGAAACAATGCCAAGTAAAATGCCAAGTTTTCAGGATTTTACATACCACAGAATCAGAAATCAGTTGCTCTCTACACAGGACAGTGGTGTATCACTCTTTTCAAAACATTAATTGTACCTTAACAATAATGCTGCCTTCATCATATCCCAAAGCCACGTTATTAGATCCTCTTAAACTGGCCACACACCACACTCTCTCCATACCATAGTTGAGGGTACTTTCCAGGCGGTAAGTGCTGGAATGCCAAATACGCACAGTTCCTGGAGGAAGAGAAATAAAGAAATACAAGCCTTTTATTCCTTCTCTCAATGCAAGGGCAGGTCTGTAGCTACATAAGAGCAGCTCTCCCACAGGTTTTTCCCATCCTTTATCACAAAAAACAAGTTACCATCTTCCGAGCCCGTGATAATGATGGGCAATTCAGGATGGAAGCTGACACATGACACATTTTGAGCATGTCCTTCCAGGGTTTGTACACAGGTTTTATTCTGGAAAAAAAAGTTGTAAGCACAGGTACAGATAATAGACATTTTGATGTGTTTTTACCTTCACTTTTTATAGTGTCCCGCTGATTCCAAATTTATCTGAAAAATATATTTCTTCAAGTAACATTTATTTACAAGATGCTCAAACAGCATTAGATACTCAAACATATTTTGTTAACTTGATTTCTCCTCCCCAGAATTTCCCTTGAGATTATTTCCTCTTCTTTGAGATGGATTTATCTAGATGATGTGCTTTCTCAGAGCTATGCAGCACAACAGAATACAGTAAGATAGAAAATTCATTTTGCTGAAAAAAAATATCAGAGCAAGGAATCTGACTCATTACATGTGAAGACAGAACTAATATTGTCTGTTACAAATGTTCATACACAGGGCTGTGAAAGAAAAGTCTACTCTGCTCAAGACAGATAAAATTAGACCACATAACTGATGTACAGAACCATACATGGTGGCAAAGTTTCCAGGATTGTTACAGTAAACAGCACTAGCTTTAACTCCTGATTTTGGATTTACTCTAGGGCAACGTGCTTTAACAGCCACAAAGTAAAAAAATTTGTCTTACCCTTCTGGCCATTCACTCAGTTGTACACAGGAAAAAAAAAAAGTTAGGAGGTGAAGGTTCCAGCAACAGAACTGAAACCCCAGATTCAAACTCTTTCCTGGATAGCACTCATCTGAGTAATCTCATGCCCCCTGCAAATTGCCAAGTAGAAGCAAATGTGTGCATGCACACACACACAAGTGCCCGTGTAAACATGCCCAAGATGAAAAAGAAGTCTAGGAAGGGGAATAAAGGAAAAAAAAAACAAACAAAAGAGAAGTGAAAGGACAGAGAGTTTATATGAATAATATTTATATTTGCATATAAAGGAGAAGCACCATAATCCACAAAAAATTCATGAAATGTTTCCCCTCTACTCCCTTCTTTCCAAGGAGGGGGGATGGAACACGAATAAATTGAAAATCTGCTGGTGTATTCAAGTCTTTCCCTCTTTCTATTTCTCCACACAGGTTTTGCTATGGCAGCCTGCAGAAAAGTGCATGAGGAGTTACACACACCTGATAGTCCCAGATCTTAACCAACCGGTCATCTGCACCTGAAATGAGATATGGCTTGTCTCCTCCACTGTAATAGTCAATGCAGTTTACTCCTTTCTCATGGCCTTCCAAAGTAAAGTTGGGTGAAGAGGAGCCGAGCTGCCACACCTTTCCAGAGAAAAAAACAACAACACAGCCACAGGGAGTTTAGCCATCTTTTGTATCCAAGTCAACTTTGCAAAACAGAGTAGGTATTCAGATGTACTTTATAATTCCAAAGATACAGAATATGGAATTCCAAGGATGCAACTGCTGAGGTGAGGAACCTGAACTACTGCTTATCAAGCCACCAATCCTCTCCCCATAAATAACATGCTGAGTTGCACACCACAGAACCGATTTCTTGCAACTTTTTTTTTTTTAATGACAAAATAGTAAGACATTGTTTTTAAGAAGTACTATCTGGCTATCAAATTAACTAATAGATGTAAAATAAGCAATCAGCTGTTTGCACACACAGGCTGCCCTCACTGTGTCCTGAACTTTAATTTTTCTAGTTATATTAAATGACAAATCTCATGTTAATGAGTCGTCAAAATTAATTGAGGTGTAGATACACTGCTGTTTTCCCATTATTGTCATACTTTGCAGTACTTTTAGCAAACTGATAAGGGATGACAGGTAATCTTGTAAACTTACTGAATTACTTAGTAGGAGTAACTAATATGTAACCAAGTAGTAACTCAAGCAAAGCTCAGGTCTTCCTTCAATAAAAATCCTATTATTGCACCTGCTTTTAAGAATTCTAACTTATCACCCATACAGTAGTATAGGATTGTGTGCTCTGTCTGGCAATTACTTAATGGCTAAAAAAAACCAACCAGCAAAACAGTTTCTGTACCTTGATTGTCCTATCCAAAGAGGCACTGGCAAACTGATTATTGTCTTTTGGGTTTATGACAATCTGCATGACATAATGGGTGTGTCCTTCAAACACCTGAGAACAAGACCATTTTTTATCCCAGTCCCAGAGCTTAATAAGCATGTCATCTGAAAAAAAAAAAACCAAACCAAACACAAAACAAAAAAGTGCCAAGCTTCAGTTAAATATATTCTGATACCAACCTTCTTAAATTACATAATTAATAATAATTATTTAATAAATAATTATTTAATAATTCTTAAATAATTTAATAAATAATTAATAACATCAACCTAAAGATTCACTCATTCCTTCCCCTTCAAAAGGGAGCACTGCTAATACTCATTTTTCATCTTTAGGACTACCCATCCTTCCCTGCAGAAGCACCACAGGGAGTAAAAGTTTCACAAAAAGATTGTCCAGTACATTGGTGATAAAATTACGAAATAACACTTGTCGTAAAAAAGATTAAGAATTGATATTAAGATAGTGAATTACTAATCTTAAAATACTGGGCAGTTATTAAGGAATTACACCCATGCTTATTAATTAGCACTTACATGCACTATCACTCTAGCAGATATTCAGCAACAAGGTCCTTTAGTCTGACAAAAACATAACCTACTATATTTTAAACTGTAAGTACAGTTGATATCCCATTAAAAAAACATGAATGCATCTGGCAAAGTAATAACACGAAGTGACAACTGCCATGTTGAGTACTTGCTCAAGGATTCCTGTTTGAGCAGAAAAAGGAAAAAATACACAATGTTGTTTCACAAAAAATGAGAAGCCTAAAACCAGCCGGTTGATAAATATAAAAATATACCAGACAACTCTTACCACTGCTTGTCAGTATGAAAGGCTGTGTGGGATGTATAGCAATACAACGGATATAATCTGAATGTGCTTCAAACATGTGAACTCTTTCCAAGGTGTTATAATTAAAAACTCGTATTTGCATGTCATCCTATGCAAAGAAAGAAAGGCTACCATTAAAATAGGAGTCTGTATAATAAACTTTATATTTAATGCAGGGTAGCTAGAAAAAACATTCCACCACCAATGACCCTTTAACAACAACATGTATAAGAAAATAAATTTTTCTGTACATTGCTAATGATTCAAATCACATATTCACTCAGAAGTCTATAAATTACCCACTCCCATCCCAAGGCATTTATAAAATAAGAACTTCAGATAAAAATCAAGAGAATATAAGACTTAAACAGTATTTTTATTTATAACAAAGGTTAAGTGAAAAAAAGCTTTTAAAATTATTAGTGGTTCACATGAAAAAGGAAAGTTCTCCAACATAGTATTTACACTGACATTAATGCTGTCAATCCAGGAGGAAATAAATTGTAGTTCTAAGACAGTAGAACAGTGATTTCCAGTTTATTTAAAATTGAGGGTTTTTTTGTTGTGTTTTATTTTTTGTTGTTGTTTGGTTTTCTTTAGGGGAGATTAAGAATTTAAGAGACAGCATTTTAAAAAAAAAAATTTAAAACAACTATCTGACAAGGAACAAAACACCAGGTAAAGCTTTCAAAAGTTGCCACATCTCACAGGCCATCAGAGTAAATGAAACTTACTGATGAACTCTGCACTACTTGTTTTATCTAAAGCATATACTGTCAGTCTTTTCCTCTTTCACACACATGCTTGCTTCAGCAGCAACACCTACAGAAAATACTCTTCAGAATGGCAGAAGAGGACAAGTGTGTTCTTTTGAGATCAGCCTATCAGCATAATGAACATGGAACACACAGAAGCAGCAGTGACTAATGCCTCATTTTCACTATCACTAAGACTTGCCCCTGTTGTTGAAAACAGCTTACTCCTTCCTTAATATTTCTTATTACTGTCTTGCAGTACCCATGGGAAAGATACAACAATTAACAGCTGCACTGAATCAGATCAAGAGACAGATCCAGGTGAAATTAAGTTGATAAAAATAAAAGTGGAGGTTAACTTTCATCAGTTACCAATCCAGTTCCCATGCAGCTGTTTGAACTCACACTGCCAAAGAGGTACTGATGTACTTCTTGCAAAACTGCAAACTTATGCTCTCTTGAAAGTAACTAGTCATGTCAGCACAAGCCAAAGAAACGACAAATTTTGGGCAGAAGCCAAGAGATAAAAAATAAGACAGAATTATAGGTATTACCTCACTTTAAACAAAAAATTAATTCCATCAAGAAAAACTGTTAGCATTATTAGAAAAACATTACTCATCTCAAAGTAGACTCACTGAATAAAAACCAAAACATTTTCTAGAGGTAAGTAAAAGAAAAAAAATGTTTTTAATGTAAACAAGAATAAAAGTAGAAAGTAACTTAAGTCATCTCACCTAGATTAGTCAGCTTTTTCATCTTAGTTAAAATAGTACTACTAATATTTAGTTAGAATTGGGTACTGAGCATGATCCATTTGACAATAAAAGCTGAATCTAGATCTACCTCATACTATATGCAGAAATCACCACCATATTAGGTTGCTCTCCTTTGAAATGAAAAGTTTAGGTTTCTAAGCTTGAGAGAATTTCTGGTAAGCTTTAATGATATATTCCTTTCTCTTCTACACCTCTTCATATAAAATCATATTATTATGAGTAAGTACTACTTAATATGGGAACCACAAAATACAATATCTTACAGCTCCTGTAACGACCCAGTTCTTTCTTGCCACAAATTTGGCAGCTCTCACTGGCAGGTCACACACTTCAAAAGTCTTCACCAGAGTCTAAAAATAATAAAAAAAAAAAAAACAAACCACAGTAAATAGAAGGAGAAAATATCAGTTCTGAAATCACCTTTTTGTTTTTTATTAAGAGTCTCCAGTATGTCACCTTTAGCAACTCTCCAAGAATCCTACTGCATGCTTTCTAAAATTAACATACCTGTCCAATAATGGAGATACTTGCCTGTCCTGTTCTTTTAACATCACCTTGATTTTCTCCATTCTTAACTCCACCTATAAATATCTTTGGAGCCGCTGTCCAATTTCAACTATACCCAATAGACAGGTAGAAGTTCCTACAACCCTCACAAATATAGATGGCGGGTACGAGTCAGAGGCATCTATTCTTTCAGAAGGAAAGACATTAGTTTGCAAGAAATCCACAAAGGAGCCAATTCTTGAAAAATAGATTTCCAGGAAATGAAACATCATTAAAGTCACAGATACTTCTTGCTTTTTATTATAGTGACTTCTATAAGGAGTACAGTCAACTACTAGTAGTGACTTATGATTCTTCTTTTATATATTGTAGTGGAAAAAAATAATTTACACATCTGTCAATTATGAAGACAGTGTGATAAAATACAACCAAAATCATCACCTGCGTTTCATGGTTCCAAACACAGACACTGCCATTGTAGAGACTGGCCAACATCCATGGTTCTGTGGGATGCAAGTCCACACTCTTCACCCGGTCAGACCGAGCTGTTAGCTTCCGTTTTATATCAAGTCGGAGCGGCTAGAAAGTAAAATAATTGAGAATACCAAGCTGTTAAACATAAAGCTAGCACAGAAGTAAGATGGAAGAAGGAAAACTGAAGCTAAACAAAAAGATAATTGATACTGCTTTTTAGGCAGCCAGAAGACTAACATGCTTCTCTATCCATCTGCTTATTTGCTTTTGTAGGGATTTCTGGAAACATCTGTTCTCTACCAATGCTAAACGGTCCATTTAATTCACTTTTGTGAAATTCTGAAATTTTGTACTGTAAAAAGTACCTCCTGAACAACAACAACAAGAAAAAAAGCACTGCACATCTTCCTGGTGTCCCCAAACTACTAAAGGAAATTTGTTTCTAATACAAATGATACAACAATGAATCTTTCTGCTATTGCACCCAAAATAAGTGGGTTGAAAATCCAGTTATAGTAACTGAACACAGTAAAATTTGTCTGTTATAAATTTATTTCCATTCACAATTCCAACTGTATGTTTTAGACTGGAATGATACGTCATAAAAACTGCAGGAAGGGATAAGTTTTAAGTATTTCCTTAAGAAAGACTTTGACCTTCCACTGTCATAGCGTATTTAAAAGGCATGAAGTATAGCAAAGTGATTTCTAAAGCATTTAAAGCATTATGGATTCTTTTCAAGGCTCGAAAGACTGTTGAGCTGACAATACTGCTGGCATATCTCAGAGAACTTAATGGCTAGTATCTGATCAAAGAATACTGTATGTCTACTGCTGCTAAAGTAGCAGAACAAAATTAATAAAACCTACAGCTACACTTTTGAGGCACTGCAAGGAGAAAAAGATACCTTGCTATTGGCTAATACCGGTAACTTATGGACATGACGTCTGACAATAGTGAATGAACCTGTAGCTCATTTTTCCTGACATGCATACTAGAACAGTAGTGAAGATAAATGCAGGGGATTCTGTACTTATCTCTGGAACTGCTCTTAGCTAATGTTACTAAGTATTAGATTATGGCTAATTCCAAGAGGTTAGCTGCAACATGTACTTAAAACACTTTGACAACTTTTAGGTTTGTTTGGTGAATAAAGGAACATAGGCCCTTACGATGATTAGCTAAATTGGAGGTTAGAGAAGAACAGGACATTATAGAATAATGGATGATTAATAGAATGCAGGTGCTGTAGAATGAGATCATCAGACCATGTGAATGCTGCCACTGTAGAGCCTGATTTAAACTCAGTCCAGATAAGTCAGTAAGGGTTACAAATAAATTAATTTCCCATTATATAAGTATGAGCTTTTTTAGAATCTTAAGAGGTGAACAGCTGAAGACAAGAAACTGTGATGACTAGAATATCACTGACCTGGAACATGTGAAATGGAACTAAAGCAAAACAGCAATGAACAGCTGAAGATTAATAATGGACTGAGAACTGATTGCTCATGGAAAAACACAATGGACTTCTAAGAACATTAACTAATGTTGTGTTAAGAGTATATATAGGAGCTAAATTTTTTAAGACCTTGGCCCCTCACTGAGGTGATAGCCCAACTCTGAGTCGCTAAATAGAGCAAATCTAGAATAACCCACTAGCTGACAAAACCCTTTAACAGTACCACACGGGTAACAGAAATCAAGAGACATGCTCTGTGACTTCAAGCACCACGATGCTTGAAGACTTTCAAGTGCTTTTTTTTCTTATTAAGCTATTTAATTCAGAAAGTAACACTACTTCTCCAGGCAGCACGGGAATAGGGAAGCCAGGATCAAACAGAGCGATAAAACCTTGCGCACACACCCCCCTGGCTTATCCTGCACAAAGCCAAGCCCAGCTCCCTTTTACAGTGCCTTCGGTGAATAGAAGGGCCCCGCGAAGCCCAGGTCTACCTCCCAGCTGGTGACGGCGTGGAGTCGCTCAGGCCCTCAGGCCTACGCTGCCCTACTCTTCACTACGTACCACCGCTCTTCTTTTCTAGAGGCGGAGGCGAGCCAGACAGAGCTGCAGCTGCGCTACGAGAGGCTGAACTGCTTCACTAAGGCCGCCTAGAAACCCCTCAAGAAGCTCTTCCCAAACCTTCTGCGCCGCGCTCGGCCAGCGCCGCCCGCGTCACCCACCGAGGGAACCCTTCCTCACTCGCTCCAGGCCGGGCTCCGGGGGCCAGACCCCCGCGGTGCAGCACTCCCTGGGCTGCGGACCTGGCACCCAGAACCGCCCCCAGACTTACCATGGCCTCGCGCGGACCCGCCGCACCGTCGCCAGCAGAGGCGTGGCTGCGCCCTGGGCTAGTCCGA
>JANHGL010011569.1:21623-45815 GCA_024611195.1 Ceyx melanurus | reverse complement strand
TGGCCTGGCTTTTTTTTCATCCGTGCGTGGCTGCGCGTGCGGCCTGAGTCATGGCTGCCGTATTAGGACTGTTTCTTGGTTGTTGGGGGTGGGTGGCCCTCACCATGTTTTTGCAGTATCTAGTTGCAAGAGAAAGGCTGAAGTGACTGGAGGAGTAGCTCTAGTAGTGCAGGATATACAGCTTAAAAAAAAAAAAGGTGCAAAGAATCCCTCCATAAACAGTGGTGGCAGCAGATCTGTGGGCAATGCTTCTTGCCTGGGGCTCCCAGTGGCTTTCCCCTCCAGGCAGATGCCACTGAGCTGAGGTGAGTGTCTTGCAACCTCAGTGCTTGTTTGGGAGCAATTTCATTGACATCTAAATGTCACTGAAAAGCAGCCACTCCTGCCTGTCCCCCTTTAAGAGGAGGCAGGTGAAAAAAGCAGAGCAAGAAAGGGGGAAATGATACTCACAGAGCTACCAGCCTGAGAACATTTGTAGGAGGGATGGTTAAAAACTGGAAATTGGCTGTCTTGTTAAGTATGCAAGTGTTCATGAAACAAATTCTTGTCAGGTAGCCCTGCTTCCATGTCTAAATGAGCTCCTCTGTTCTTGGAGAGCAGAAAAAATGTTTTCTTAGGTCCCATCTTGCATTAGCTGCTGACTGTGTTTCTTGGCAGTTCTTCTTCCCTTCCCCCACTGTGGAACAGTGATAAATGAGAAGAAAAACCAAACAGGAATGGCTTATAACATAATGCCAGAAGGGTTGGTTCCAGTGTGGGTCTCTGGGAGTGTTGGGCATTTTCCTGTGCTCTACCCAGAGAGATGCTGAGGGTCAGTGCTGTCAAGGTCTAAAAGCACAGGAGCTTCATTAGTGGTTTTGGATTAAGGGGTTCCTCCCTGTCCTCCCAGCTGCTCCTTCCCACTGCCATGCTGTAATCCCCTCTCAGTTGTGTTGTTTCTTATGTCTCCAAGCAGGATGGGAGCTGTGATCCAGGTTCAAACAGGCAGAAAGAGCAGTTGCTTCTAAGCCTGCTAAGTTCCCTGGTTTTATTGACAAAGCTGTGTAAGCAAAGAGTAGTGTTACTGTGCAGGAGCATTTCAGTGGCACTGAAGGGCAGGAGTGATGGAGTGTGAGGTGCTCCTTTGCCACTGACATAGACTGTGCCATTAGTGAGTTTACAGGTGACACTAAGGTGAGAGTGTTGATCTGCATGAGGGCAGGGAGGCTCTACAGAGAGACTGGGACAGGTTGGATCAATGGGGTAACAGGATGAGCTTCAACAAGGCCAAGTGCCAGGCCCTGCACTTGGGCCACAACAACACCATGCAAAGGGACAGGCCTGGGGCAGTGTGGCTGGAAAGCTGTCTGCTAGAAAAGAACCTGGGGGTTTTTATTGCCAAGAGGCTGACCATGACCCAGCAGTGTGCCCAGGTGGCCAAAAAAGCCAAAGGCATCCTGGCTTGGATCAGAAAAAGTGTGAGCAGCAGAAGTTGGGAGGTGATTGTCCCCTGTGCTCAGCACTGGTGAGGCCACAGCTTGAGTGTTGTGTCCAGTTCTGGGCACCCCAATACAAGAGAGATCTGGAGGTGCTGGAGTGAGTGCAGGGGAGGCAACAGAGCTGGTGAGGGGCTGGAGAATAAATCTTATGTGAAAGATTGAAGGATCTGGGACTGTTTAGTTTGAGGAAGAGGAGGCTGAGGGGAGCCCTCATCACTCTCTACATCTCCCTGGAAGGACACTGCAGAGAGATTGGTGCTGGGCTCTGCTCACAGGTTATTAGAGACAGAACAAGAGGGAATGGATCCAGGCTGCACCAGGGGAGGTTTAGACTGGGCAGTAGGGAAATTTTTTTCCCTGGAAGAGTGCTCAGACACTGGCACAGGCTGCACAGGGAGGGGGTTGAGTCACCTGAAACTTCCCATGCCTTTGCTGGCTATTTTGGAGAATTTCAAAGGTGTTTGCAAACTTGAATGACTCTTAATGACAGAAGGTGGTTGTTCCACCCCTTGCTGATGGATGGACTTTTGGTTCTCCCATGTGGAGCCATTGGAAAAAGACTCAAGTACACCCATTAACCCCCCTTAGGGACAGATAGAGGCTCCACTTAAGGCACTGCAGTAGTTGCTGTTTCTTTCTGTACAAATAAATCATGCATTTGACAGCTCTGGAGAGGAGATGCAGCATCTTCATTTTCCATAAGCAATTAGTAGAGTTGACTTGATATTTTCATCACAGTGATGTTGACATGCAACAGACAAAAATCTGGCTAAGTTTTAGCACTGTTTGTGTCAGCACTGTTCTGAGGCAGGCAGGTCTGGGGCTGTCTTCTTAAGACATCAGACTTTATTTTTGGAAGCATGTGCTCTTAGGGGAGCACAGGGTGTGTTTTGACAAGCAGAAGCATACTGTGCTTGGCCCTCTGTGAAAGACACTCCCCCAGAAGATGCTCACAGTTCCCTCCAACTGGACATCACTGCAGGTTATTTTTAGTTGGGTTTAGTTTTACTTTCAGATAAACAGATCTTGAGAGCCACTCCTCCCTTCTCACAAGCCAAACCTCTCTCTGATTACCTTGGATTAATTTGCCTGGGTGAGGGTGTTGGAAATGAAGGTGTGTGCTGACAGCTGCAGATGCTGAGCCCAGAGGAGTCCCAGCGTGCTGAAAAGGAGATGAACACCACAGCCTGTGTGGGGAGCAGCTGGGGAACCCCCAAGGGGTGTGGGAGGAAAAAGACAACTGACTTGATTGTGCTGCTTTGGACAAGACAGCTTCCTTGTAGCAGGTGATGTTGGTGGCTTTCTCATCTCCTGAAATGCATTGATCTTGAACAAAGGCAGCTTCTCTTTCTTCCACTTTGCTTGTCCCAAGTGGGCTTCACTGCTGCTGCCTTCAGGATGACTTCTCTGCCTTTGAATTTGTTCATTCAGACTGGTTTGACATTTATTTTAGGGGCTTATTACCCATAAGTCCCACTGCTAATTGGGTGCACTTATATATTGAATGCTGAAGGTGATACAGGAATTATCTCAAAGTGCATGTATACTTCAGAATACCTTGCAAAGAAATGCACCTGAGGCAATTGTTGTATCTCCTTGTGTCTTCCTTGACAGATAAGGAAAATCTGCTCATATTTTTAGTACCCACCATACACATTGCTCAGGTTTGACCCAGCATGTAGTAGGGGACAGTGGTACTGGACCTGGACACATACTGGGTGAGCATGGTTGGTGTCAGGGGGGGCTGCAGCAGTGCAGCCAGCTGCTCAGCACTGTCTGGGGCTGAAAACGCTGCACCCCCATCCCCCTTGGCCAGAAAGTAGATTTGCTCTGGCACAGAAAGGGGATTTGCACAAAGGTTCGACTGCTGTTGGGGTCTGGGATTGGCTTTTTTTTTTCATGCCTGACATGAACCTGAAAGGGAGCTGAGCAGTTGCAACCATTTTCTGAGCTGTTTTAGAAGTGTGTAGTTACTGGAAAATGCTGTGGCTGAAGTGAGAGTGACCAAGCTCCACACAGTAGCAAATCTAATGCCAATATGTTTGCTAAGAGATTAATGTGAGCACGGCTGCTGGTAAATGAACGTATCAAAGAGTTTTATTGTTACACTTGGGTTTTAATTCCTTATTAGTTTCAGGAAATACACGTCCTCAGAGCAATGAGAGGAAACTTTGAACGTTTTTCTTCCTCTTGTGCTGGGTGTGGGCTTGGTGCTGCCTAATTGTTAGTCTATCTGGTGCCTGTACTCCCATAGGAAGCAAGAATAAACCCATTTACATTTGTGTCATTGCTGTGTGCTTTCAAATGTGTGACCTACTGATTTTTTTCTTTTTTCTTTTTTTTTCTTTCTTTCAAGATCAAAGGTGTCAGGAATAGCAGAGCAGAGAAGTTAAGAACGATGCAGAGAACACAGATGTGAAGAACAAAGAAGAGAGGAAGGAGCTAAGCCTGGTGCAGAGGGGGAGAGGAGAAGAAGCAGCCTAAATGCAAGTACTTGAACATGGAAGTAATGGGTTGCAGGCTGCTTAACAGGAGTTTAATGGGATGCTTTAATCTGCATCTAATGCCACTTGGTGCTTTCAGAGTGGTGCCTGAGATAGGTTAATGTTTTTAACATTTTCTGCCTCCAGTTCAAGACTTTGGACTCTTTTGTCAATAATTCACAGCTGTAAAGAGGGAAGTGGCATCAGGGTCACGTGTGTGAGAGAGAGAGGAAAAAGAAAAGTCAGTTTGAGTCCTAACTGAACAATGTGGTGTGGTGTAGCTGAGGGGGCTGTAAAGCACTCACTTCCTAGCTGAGCAGTGTCAAGCTGTAAAATAGCAGCTAAAAAGATCAGTGACTGGGTTGATCAGAGAAAGCTGGGGTGAGGAGGTCAAACTACTCAGCCAGAACCAAAGTGGTATGATAAATTGCTGTGATGTAAAATGTCTTTTTCTTAGTTTTAGTCATGTTTATGGGACATAAATAGCCATTTGGAAGCACTGTCTTGTTAGCAGGTGCATCATTTTAGCCAGTACAGCAATGCCTCCTGCATATGAATTATTTCAGTTACTTTTTTTTCTTGGTAAATAAAGATTTTGTGCAAAAGCAGGTATGTGGTCCAAGGAGAGGTCTCTTCTGGAGCATAGTTGTTTTTCTTTACAGCCTCTGGTATCCCACCTGTATCAGCAGACCAGCTTTTGCCATTCTGATGTGTCTTCCTCAGGTGAAGGCTTTCCTAACCCAGCTGAGTGGTGCCACAGAAGGATTTATCATCTCCGTAGCTCTTAGGAGAGGCTCCCACACAGATCCAGAGTCACTATTACAACTGTTCCATGCCTGCAGAGCTTTAAGAAATCTGTCCTGTGTAGAGCTGGGGGAGCTGCCTGGACCTGCTGCCCTAGCAAAGCAGTAACCCTGTGCCTTGCTCCCTGCAGCTCCGTGCTGGGCGGGTGACAATGCCTGTGGAAAGGATGCGGATGCGGCCCTGGCTGGAAGAGCAGATCAACTCCAACAGGATACCAGGGCTGAAGTGGCTAAATAAGGTAAAGGGTGTGTGTGTGTGTGTGTGTGTGTGTGTGTGTGTGTGCGTGCAAGATGGACTTCCCAGCAATGCCTGAGGTTAGATGGGTGAATCAGCTCATTCCTGCTTTTCAGAGGGGTGACATGGGCAGGAAGGGCAAAGCCGAGTGCTTCCTGCTGAACCTGTTCCTCCGGCCTTGCCTGCCAGGTCTGAGGCACCCTGCTTTGGCCTGCTGGATTTGTGGCTCCTTTGAAAGCATTTTCCAAGCCTTTACTGTCAGAAGGAGCATTTCTGGAGGCTGCAATAGGTTATTTTTTAAGACAGTAACAGATTGCTCACCAAGCAGTGTCAGAGGAGTGCACACAGCATGCCCTCCTGGGGTGGGAGGCTGTGTGCTGTGTTAGACATTGGGTTAAAGCACTGATCTCCAGTTTCAGTCTTGTGGGACTTCCCTGATTCTTCTCATCCTGGGAGAAAATGGGGTATCTTTTCCCCTGCCCAATACAAACCACATATCCCTGGTGCTGAGCTCTTACTGAGAGCTCAAGAGTGAGCTGCAAAATGTCATTACTTTATTTGAATTTTTTTTTTTTTTAACTGGGTCAAGGAGTGTATTTGACACTTTGAACTGTATTAAACTCTGGAAATACTGCATGCATTCTGTAATAGCAGGAGCATCATTCACCACACTGAAAAGCATGAAGAAGTTTTTTATTATCAAAACGAGTGGAAATGCACAAAATCAGGTGCAGAAACAAGAGCTGATGCTCTGATTGAGACACTAAGTCTGGTGTCCTCCCTGTGGTGCTCAGGAATTTATTTTTAGAGTTGAAGATTGGCAGTTGACTACTTGCTTTTTAAGCTTTCAAAGCTAGAAATGCCTGTGACTATAAAATTATCAGGAGTCCTTTAAGTTTCAGCTGTGAATTTTGGTTCTTGGGAACTTCCTGCATCATTGACTCTCACATGCTGTGGCTGGGTAAATAAAAATATTGCTTTATCCATTTCCCAGTTAGCTGCCCTGTGACTTTGAGTGGGTCCTTGTTCTTGCATAATGAGGTCACAGATGAAGAGGAGGAAGAGACCACTTTTTACTCCTCTCTTTGTCATTGGAGTCCCACATTCAAGTTTCTACAGAGTCTTCTTCAGTGTGAGATCTCTCCTGCTGAGAGTCCATCTCTGCCATCCTTTGCTGGGCATTCCTGCCCAATCTTGGAAGTAATTTCTCTGCACTTAGGAGGGCACAAGATTTCAGATTTGAGTATGTCACTCTTAAATATAAAATGTTTTTATTTTTTGGTACATCCCAGGAATGCCTTTGCCTCCTTTGCTCTGCAGTGTGAAAATGCTGCTCCTGTGCTAAAGGCTTCATTCCTCCAGGTTCAGCCCACCAGCCCTTGAAGGCTACAAGGCATGTCCTGTTTAATTTTTTCAGCCCTCTGATTGTGTTGTTACAGCAGTTTCTGCCTGGTGCTTCTGTTAGCATGCAAGAGTCAGAAGGAGATTTTATCCTTAGTTAGCATATTCTATACTGACCCAGGCTTGTCTCACAAATATACAGGTATTTTGAAGTGGTTTTGTTGTTCTTTTGTTGGGTTTTGTTTTTTTTTTTTCCTAAAACAAAGCCCTGGCTCCTAACAGAAAGAGGATACCAAGATAAGTGACCTGGCTTAACATTTATTATTAAACTGATTCCCCACTTCTACCCTCTGCTTTATAATCATTCTGGGTTGCCTTTACTGTGCTCAACAAGCTAAATGCACTTCTTAGCATTTCTGTTTAAAAATGTTTAAACATTCATTCCAACAATGAGTCATTAAACCAAAAATACTTCTATTTTTACTGTAAATCCTGACCATAAACAAAGCCATGCATGGAATCAATGATACAGTGTCATGTGTACCAGAGCCTGTCCTGTACCCACAGAAGTGTAGCCTGTAGGATTTGGGGATTTGTGTGTTTTAATCAGAGTTTTTTAAAGGGCAGTTCACAGTACAGAGGAGAAGGTGGGTCAGATTAGCAAGGGAATAGCAATTGTGTGTGCACAGCTTTTAAGCAAATAAAATGGAAATGCTAAAGAAATTACCACCATTCTGGGTTTGTAATTGGCTGTCTCTTCTTGGGGAGTTTTTCCAGACTGAGGAAGGAATTAAATTTCTCTTTGTTAAAGATGACAGATCAGGTACAGTTGATTTACCTGATGCTCATTCACCTGCTTGGAGCAGTTTGCAATGCTGGAGTTGCAAGCATTTGATATTATTTTCCTCTTCCTACCTGTTTCTGACACCTTTTCCCTTTTGATGTCCCCACTGGAGTTTGGCAGTAATGCCTTTTATGCTGCAAAAGTTCTGTGGCTTGTGCTTTTGTCTTTAGGTAAGACTGATTTTTTTACTAGAAACAAGACTGCTACCAGACAACACATGGTCTTCCAAGTCTAGGAGAAAGCACTGATGAGTTTTCCTATTAAGGTCATTACTAGGAAGAGTTGAGTGAAGGAGAATATAGGTAAATGTTTGATAATGTGTGAAAAGTAGTATTTAAAATGAGAGTAGCCAGGGAACTGGAGCAGGACACATAACCACATGGTGCTGCTGCCATCAGCAGTCTTATGGGATTTCAGAGATTATCTGATAGTTGATGAGAAAATCTGTAGTTTCTATGTATGTAAAATTACAGCTCTATTATAAAATGAGAATACATGTGAATTCTGGGATTTTTGTTATTTATATTATAATTTGTTTGTGGGTCCACGTGCTTCAAGTCATCTGGGATTGGGAAAAACTTTCTCTAATGACCAAAAAGTCTGTAATGAAAGCTTAGACTGCTGTTGAGAGTGTCCTAGCACCTTCCTTTGAAGCTGAGGCAAAAGGCATGTGAGTAGAGTGATGGTAACAGACTAAGAGGAGGAATGAGAGTGTGAGGGCTTGAAAGGGAATGAGGAATGTGTTAAATCTGTTCTTTCCTGAACTAAAGATGAAGCCAAGTGAAAAGGGAAGAATGCAATTCTCAACAACTGAATGTAAATGAGGGGAGGATTGAAGGGAAGAGTTGAAGGACAATATAAAATACAGGCACAAAATAAAAGATAACATGGAAAGGAAGGGAAATAAACTTAACCTTGACATTAGTGAAAGATTAACCAGACAGACAAGACAGAAATGTGGTTATTGGAGGAAGGGGAAAGGGCAATGAATTCATCTCACCCAGCCACAGACATCTCCAGTGCAGTCATTTCAATGAGAGCTGCCTGTCTAGAGCTGTTTGTAGTCAACAGAGAGAAAGAGGCTCTTTCAGGATGCAGTTCAGCTGGCACAGTTCAGGTGGCCACCTCTGGAGGAGGGTGCATTTTGCCCTGGAAGTGCTTTTCACAAACTGAGAAGGGGATCTAAAGCTGTAGTAGCAGTGTTTCAAGCATAGGATGTCTGCATGTGAAGCCAGATATGGTGTATCCCTCCCAATAGGGGAGAAAAGACAAAGTGTTGTGGAACAAATTCCTTTTATATGGCTTTGGAGAGATGGAGAGATGTCCATTTGCTTGGCATGTACAATTGAGAGGTCCCTTTTCTTTTACTGGCTGAGTTTGAAATCCTTTGAATTTGCTCTGCTCCTACAGTTGGTTAGTTTCATATCTAATTTTTCTAATCATGAAAGTGCTGCCAAAATTAGCCTTGGTTTGAGTGTTTAGAAATGTGTAGCACTGCATGTTTTATCCATGTGTCAGCCTGGGAAGCTGCCAGGCTCATTTTCCCTGAAGGGGTTTCTGAGTATTTCATATACTCAGGGCCATAGTCTGTGTTGGGTGATGCCAGTGGATATTTTCCTGTTGAGTTTGGTGGCAGCAGCACTGGGTTAGGAGGAAGATGCTGGAACTGTGCTTTTAAAGAAGCGACTTAAAGGCCTCCAGGCAATTAGTGTTGGCATTTCCTGTTTGTTTTCCCTTCCAGGAGAAGAAGATTTTTCAGATTCCCTGGATGCATGCAGCAAGACACGGGTGGGATGTTGAAAAAGATGCTCCCTTGTTTAGAAACTGGGCAATTCACACAGGTATTGGAACTCTCTTTCTGCAGGATGTGTTTGCACATCTGTTTTCCCTTTTGAAGTTATACATTCCTCCTTTCTTGTCCTTGCTTCTGCTAACACAGGGAGTGAATTTATGTTTGTAGATCTGTGGGAGGCTAAGTGCTTTCTTCAAGGCTTGTGACACTCTCCAGCTTTATTGAAGCTCTGTAACTCATTTGCATTGAGAAACACAGTAAAACTTAATTGATTTAAACATTAACAAGACTGGGTTCAATATTGTCATGAGCAGAGCATGCTCAGCACTTTGTAGACTTGGGTCCTTAGGCTTTTTCTGCCTTTTTGTTGATTTGAGCCAGACATAATAAAGGTAAATGCTGTGCAGGCTTTTCCACATTAATTGTCTCTGATCTGCAGTGCCCTGGGTCTTTCTTGAGCAAAAACTCATCATGTGTTCTACAAGTGTACATGAGAATGAGATCACAACAACTCCTGCAACCCCATTGTTTGAATGCTTGTCCTGGGCACCATGGGCTGACACCTTCAAGTCAACCTGCTGTTATTAATATAACTTGGGTTTTCAATTGCACGTCACCTATGCCTGCCTTTGTTCCACTGCTTAGGAAAATACCAGTCAGGGGTTGACAAACCTGATCCAAAGACGTGGAAGGCAAACTTCCGCTGTGCTATGAACTCCCTGCCTGACATAGAAGAAGTGAAGGACAAAAGCATCAAGAAGGGCAACAACGCCTTCAGGGTGTACCGCATGCTGCCCTTGGCCGAGAGACCGTCCAAGAAAGGTACAGGGGATCTCTGTCACTGTGAAAATGGTGTTGGGGGCATTGACATTACTTTGGGGCCTGCAAAACGTGCCAGTTCTACCTCTCTGAAGCTGTCCTTTTATCCAGATTTTCCCCCAAGGCTTAGCAACAGCAGGATGAAAAACACACCACGTTCAGTTAAGTGAATGATCTGAGCTGAGCTGCCTAGAGAGATCAACGAGATGTGGTACCCCCAAGCTGGTGGTAGTTCTCTAAAACCCAATGCAGTTCCCTCCGTGCCTACTTCAGTTGATAAGGAGGATAGTAGATAGAGATCAATGCATTTAACTCACTAGGGCTCATTAAGAATATAGTGGAAGTCATGTTGGTATCTTGTTTTCAAGCAGTCGTGGAAATCAAGTGATGCTCTGTTGAGCTAAGTGGGATAGTCTCTCCTTAAACATTAATCCATGAAACCCCTTTCTCAGTAGCTAGACTAGGCCATGAAAAAGCAGACCCTACAGCACAATAAAGGTGAAATGAAAACCCTTGTTTGAATGCCCAGTTTTAGGGATTAGGTTTCTTACCTGCAGGTAGAGGATCTAATCACCAGGTCAATCTCACGAGTTTTTGGTTTCTTAGGGAGTAAATACATTGGCTTCTTTATGGCTCATTAGCTTCCTTATGACTTCATTACTGCTTTATGGAGTAGAACAATCACTCCCTTAATCCTCTTGTATACTTTGGTGTCTTAAGATTTCTTTCATGAAAAGATAAGCTGTGAACCAAATGCATGTTCCTCTAGAATACAGTTCAGCTCAGTTTGCTGTTTTCTTAAATTGAGAAGTGAAAGGCACATATTCAGTTGAAGGTCAGTGTGAGTGGAAATTAGGAACTCTGGAAATTTTGAGGCAGAATCATACTATGAAAGGGAGCTCAATCTGGAGAAGATAGAACATTTGTTTTGAAACTGTTTCCAGTCTCTTGTCAGCAGTGTGTTTTGTTCAGGTGTATTTCCCTGAGCTGTCACCTGTCCCATTGTGGTGGCTTCCTCTCACAGCTCTAAGAACTAGAAAAGTTCCTCATGGAAGCTGGTTTTCTGGATTCTCTAGTCCAGTTTGCATAAACCACCTTTGCATGAATTGTAATGTATAACTGATAGTAAGTTGGGTTGCAATTACTTACAAAAATATTTGTTAAAGTTGGAGTTCTCTTTTCACATGAAACCAATCTCCCTTTCTTTGGAGGTGCTGCCATTTTGAGGCATGTTTGGGGGGTATATTTGTTAATGAACATAGAGATTGTGAAGGATAGCTCATGGCACATGGGATTTTTCACAGAATCACAGAATGTTAGGGGTTGGAATGGACCTCTGAAGATTGAGTCCAATCCCCTTGCCAGAGCAGGACAAAACTAGAGCAGATCACACAGAAATGCATCCAGACAGGTCTTGAAAGTCTCCAGAGAAGGAGACAGCACAACCTCTCTGGGGAGTGGATTTTTATTGATTTATTTTTATTGATTTATTTATAATCCTCCTTCTGTTGTTGCAGGAAAAAAAACGAAGTCTGAGAAAGATGACAAGTTCAAACAAATTAAGGTAAGAAGTGGCTGTTCAGTAGGTTGAGAGCTTCTGAAAACATTCTGTTGCAAATTTTTATTTAATAGCTGCAATAGTAGATTGTGGTGGATATTTGCAAATCTCTCATTCCTGTGGTTTGGTTAAGTAGCTGCAGTTACATGGGATGTCTGGGGGTTTTTTGGAAGGGGAAGGCTGTTGGAGTCCTGGCTGACGTCACCAGTTGACACAGCCCTTGTGTTACAATGCCTGGAGGATGGAAAACTGGCAGTGCATTTGCCATTTGTTTGTCTGTGTAAGTAGAAATACAGTAATTAGGGAAGGAATGCCTCTGAACAATGGAGCTACCTTTTGGCACAGTTAGTTTCTGTGCACAAAGCACTGGAAACTCACTTTTGGTCAGGGGAGGGGAGGGGTTCTGTCAGAGCTGCACCTTCTTCTCCTCTTTTGCCAGTTTCAAGACCTCAGTTGTGAGGCTCTGCAGTCACTGACTGAGATTTCTGCTTGTCCAGAGCAGGGCCTCAGCCCAATGTCAGCTTTCCCTCCAGAGCATGGTGTTCCCAGCTCTCACTCTCCTGCCAGTGCCTCTGCCAGGTGCTCAGTATCACACACTGGCAGGATTTGGTCCACCTGTGATATTTTTCACAAACTGCAAAGGTTTCAGATTTCCAGCCTTCAGTAAAGTTGGTGTTCCTGGGCTGCAGACAGCAGCCTTGCCTGCAGCAGAAGGGCAGCTCAGTCCCCTGCTGCCCACTTGAGAAGGGCTGTGCCAACCTTGGGTGTGGATCCTGCACCCACTGGCCAGGAGCTGCTCAGGGCCAGGTGAACCCAGAGGCCTGGGCAAACTCCTCCATTGAAATCAGGTTTGGAAGGCAGGTGCTGTCCTGATGGCTGTGACTTGTGGGATTGCATGTCAGAATTTTCATTTTCAATTTCAATTGCCTTGAAAGAACCTTTAACCATCCTATCTGCATCATGGCAGCCACGTGTGTTTGTTATAACATGACTCTGGTGGTAGCCTGTGTTCAGAAAGAACCAGTGAACTTTGGTCAGAGCATAGCAGTGTGTGATGCCTGCCAAAGCTGGTAGCAGCACTTTGCCATTCCCCTTACTCATTCCTTTTCTTTCAGTCATAATTTTTAATGCCTGAAAAGCAAATGTGTATGTGAACTGGCCTCCTGATATATCCTGAGTTTAAAATGAGTGTTTCTTCCACACTCAGCTGCTGTTAGACTTTGAAGGCTGTAACAGTGGAGAAGGATAGTGGCTGAAACAATGCAAGTGCACATGTTTGAGCATGGAAAGCTGCTTATGATTGTTTTAGTTGCATGGCTCATGTTGCAGTTACCCTGAAAACCTCTCTTTACTGGAGGGAAGTGAGAGGCTGCTCCACAATCCACCTGGTAACTGGTGGATTGTGGAGCATTGGGCTCCCCTGTGTGTGGGGCCCTGTGGACACCCAAGGCTACTGGGGGTGGGGGTGGAGAGCCCTGCTAGACCTTGCTGAGCCTGAGCAGGGTGCTCAGGGCACTCACTGCTTGTCCCCAAACATGAGAGACCTGGGCATTACCACATCCCTGCTCTGTGTAAGGAAGGGGGGCTTTGAGCAGGTCTCCCACCCTCCACCACTTGGCTTTTGGTCAAATGGGGTCACAGAATCCTAGCAATGTCTGGGTTGAAAGGCACCTCTCGAGGTCATCTAGTCCACCCCCCAACTGAGAGCAAGGGACATCTTCACCTAGAGCAGGTTGCTCAGAGCCTTGTCAAGCCCCACCTTGAATGTCTTCAGGGATGGGGCCTCAACCACCTCCCTGGGCAACCGGTTCCAGTGCCCACCAATCTCATGGTGAAGAAATTCTCCCTTATTTCTAATCCAAATCCACTCCTTTCTCATTTAAAACCATTGCCTCTTGTGCTTTCACTACAGGCCTTTGTAAACAGCCCCTCTGCAGTCTTCTCACAAGCTCCCTTCAGGTACTGGGTCTCTCCATTAAAAAAAATAATTCTCAGCAATGGGAAGAAGCTGTGTCTGAGTAGCCCAGATAAAAATAGCCTATTTCCTTTGAAACAAAGGACTGAGCTGCCTGCCCAAGGCTTCATTTCTACCATATTCTTGATGTACCCTTTTTGACTATGCATGCAGCTCCTCACTGAGAGGGTTTTAAAATACACATGGCACCTTTCCCCATGCATTTAGCTTAGGCTGGATGTCCAGACACTGAAAACTTGGTGGTTTAACACCAGCTTTGCCTGTGTCCAAGTCCATTTGTGGATCTGGTGTCATCACCCAAGTTCCAAGGTGCATGTTTGTTTCTGCAGCTCCAAAGGGGATACTAAATAAATTCTGTAACCAAGCCACAGTAAAGCTGAGCAAGGTGCTCAGCCTTCCTGTGGGGGGGCTGCTGTGTTTGCTGGGGCATTGCACAGCACCAGGGGCTCAGGTCTCCAATGTGCAGCCCTAGCCTGGCTCTGCAGTAGTGATCCTCAGTGGATCAATTGCAGCTAATTTTATCTTTGCAAGTCTTTGACCTGTTGGTGGATACAACTGGTGCAGCTCATCAAAGACCTGGTTGCCACTGACTGCTTTACACCCTTCTGATGTTCAGAGGGGTCTTGGGGCAGGTTTGCATTGCTTGATAACCATGAAGGTGCAAAGTGAGAGCTGGTTTTGAATGGCTCACAGTCATAGCACGTGGCTTCCAGGAAAGACCAGTCACACTGTCCACAGTTTTGTGTCCCTGTGATAACAGTTTATGTGGTTAGTGCTGTGAAGGGCTGGCACCACAAGTCCTGAGGCTCACCTTTGCTGAAGTGCTTTAGAGCAGTGAAAATGGCAGGACACTGGATCCAAGTGGCAGCTCTGGACCTCTCTGGGTCAGCAGTGAGGTAGAACATCCCTTGCAGAGCCAGCTCAGAGGAAAAACAGAAGACTTCAGACTTTGTAACCGGTAACCCCCTAAGGGAGACAAAACCAGGGAGGAGGTTGAACCTCTAGAGAGTCCTTTAAATGTGTTTATAAAGAAATCCAGAGTTTGTAAAATTAAACTTTTTGGTGTCTGAGACTTTTAGATTCCCACTCGAGTGTACCAGTCCTAGAGACAAGCTTGTTGTGGAGAGCTCAGTCTGTGTAGAACAGGTGGTGTTTTCCCAACTCTGTTGCCCTGTGGTAATGTTTATGATGTGATTTAAAAGGCTGTATTTAGTGTAAACACTTTGGTTTGCTTTCAGGCTTGCTACAGAGAAAAATTAAGGCTAGAATTTAGTAATTGCTGTACAGAGAGTGCTAAGAGATCCAGCGTGTTTGGAAGGAAATGAGAATGCTTTAAAATGTTACTCTGTTTAATACTGAATGTTTCTTCCATGATTGTTCCAAATGTTAATCTCTTGTAGTAAATAGCCCACTAATTTCTTTCTCTCCCAAGGCTTACTCTAAACCTGAGAATTAAAAATAGCTTTCATTTGAAAGTAGAAGATTGGGAAGTGGAGTAGACTCTGGTTTCTTCTCAGAGAACCACAGTATTGGGTCTAGCAGAGAGCAGGGAGTACATGGCAGGCCAAAGTGATATGATTTATTATGGTCTCAGAACAAAGAGATGAATTGAGTCCAGGCTCCTAAAAATAAATAAAACCTGACCCAACTGTCCTGTTTTCATTCTAGCAAGAGCCAGTTGAATCATCTTTTGGGATTAATGGGCTAAATGATGTCACTTCTGACTATTTCCTGTCCTCCAGTATAAAAAACGAAGTTGACAGTACAGTGAACTTTGTAGGTAAGTACAGCTCTGCTTTTCTTAGATGCTAAGCATACAGGTGACTTTCAGAACCCTTTTCACTCTGTCCAACTTGAGCTTTCCACCAGCACTTAGTACTTTGGAGAATGCCACAGTTGCAGTCAGGTCAGCCCATTTTTCACTAGTCCAAGCCACATGAGGTCCTGGTTGCAGTCACCCCACCACCTTGCAGAGACACCAAGCAGCACTGTGGTGCTTCCTAAGGTACTTAGAGACATGTTTAGGTGACTCTTCTTGACATGAGACTAACCAGTGTCACAGGGGAGTTAAACTACAGTCCCCATTGCTCAAACCTGAGGGTTTTATAGGGTGCTGTTTTATTTGGGAGTTGAAACCTGCAGTTGAAATGGAGGAACTTTGTTCTTTTTACTGGCACCTGAGTAACAGGGTTCATTCTCAACATCTCTGAGCTAACAAGGATCAGCACAGTCTGCATTTCAAAGCTGGTACCTGAGCTGTCACCTCAGCACTTGAATAATTGGTCCTTGGTAGAATAAAGCAGCTGGGTTTTGACAGCTCTTTTTTGGCTGAGGTTGGCACTGCAGCAAGGGCTTCTGGAAATGTGACCCATATACCATTTTGTCTAGAATTCCACTTTTATATGTGACAAAAAAAAGTGTTGGAAAGATATGTTAGTCTTCTGCTTGGAGAGATGGCAGAATTTATGTGCAGTGGCTATTTTTGATGCCCATTGCTTAGGTCACAGGGCTTTGCATAGTTATTCCCTTTAAGTACTTCTGTGGCTGAAGAGTTTGTGAGTAATTTTCCTCTTTTTAATGGCAGGTCATTTAATCAGCTGTTGCTTTGTAAGAGTGTTAGAATATCACTGTTGCTGCTCCTGCTGCAGAGGGTTTTATAACTGGAAGGAATAGCACTGTAGTGCTGCTAGTGCTTCCTATTTGCTGACTAACTAACTCATCAGCAAATCTGAAACCCCAATATGTAGACCCAGGGAAGAAGCTTCCTCCACTTAAGCTTTATTTTTTATTTTACAGTTTTAAAGTCAATCAGAGAACAATTACCAGGAGGCTTTGGAACATACCTGGTGTTCCCTAAAATCCATCAGTGAGAGTCATTTTGCTGCACAGATCTCAATTTTTTTTACAGTACAATGTATCCTGAACTGCTGTTTGATTTTATGATGAGATGAAAGCATGTTGCACCTTAGAAAATCTCAGTAATTTAGAGGACCAGACCTGTAGTGGCAACATGAACATCTAAGAAAGGTGAAAGGTCTGTTGTGGAAACCCAGCAAGAAGTTCAGGGGAACAGAATTGAATTTCCACCTTAAAGGGCTTTCATTTTTCTCTGGACTCCCAGAATCCATTTTCAGGGGTAGAACAGCAAGGCTTGGATGGGTAGGGTAGCTCTCAGCCCATGTTGTTTAATTAATGGCTTGTGAAGTGTGCTGCTTATCCAAACTGGAGAGAGAAGTCCTTATTTAGGACTGCTAGCAGGATTTGAATGTAAACAGGGGGAAAAGGGTAAAATAGATCTGCTCTGCAGAAAGGAGGGAAGTCAGCTGGAAGGGTGGAAAGACAAACAGCACCATCAGTTCTTCTGACATATGTGCAGTTCACAGGAAAGTTGTGGCCTATTGCCCAAGTGAGCAGTAATTTTTGCTGTGCAAGTTATCTCTGGGGGTGGGTAAGAATTCTTCCAGTGTTGAGGAGAAAGATAAAACAGATGGCTGCTGGTCCTGTGGCAGGGTTGCACAATACTGGTTTCTTCCAGATAAAAGCTTGTGTGGGTGCTCTTGCCCTCTGCACCCTACTCAATAAAAAGCTGATTGTTTCAGAGCAAGGAGAGGTGAAGTACAATGGAAATTAAATACCTGGAACAAAATTGTAACAGGTTAGTTTTTTTTTAGTTTCAACTTTTTTTTTTTTTAAAAAAAAGCCAATCCAGTATGTATGTAATTTTCTTGTTGCTGGAGTTATTTAATAAAACACACATCTAAGCTTGAGGGGTTTTCCACTGATTTCCTGGCCCTTTTTGAAGCAAAATGATATGCAGTTTTTCCCTGGGAGAAAAACCTGTCACTTTTTCAAAAAGTTGTGTTCTAAAGATAGGAGACAGGAATGGATTGTTTGCATATACATGTGCATTCACATATATTTATTTTAGTTCATCCAGGAATAGATGCTATCTTTTGTCTTTTTTTTGAAATGAGTAATTAGAGCACTTAGGTCATTTAACAGAAGAGTTTCAAGTTCTACTGTGTTGCAGTGCCTACATGTTTTTCCCATCATGGGTCTAGAAAAGAAATGTACTGTCTGAATTTCTCACAGCACCCTGTTTAGACAGAATTTGTCCATATATTTTATATATGTCCATATTTTTGCATTCCAGTTCTGGTCTTCTGGTGCTAAGTTTACATGAGAGCATCCAGAGATCATGGGATGTTGGCAGCTTTCTGGGCAGTTATGCTTTCCCAGATTAGCAAAAAAAGTCTCTGAAATAAGCTAATAAATTACCCAGGTCTCCTTCAGAAGTCCCATTGAAAGCAGGTGGTGGGCATGGAAGAAAGTGCTGAGACAGTGTTGAAGACTCATTCAGACCCCAGGCAGGCTCTCAGGGCAGGCTATTAGAGACCCCCCTGGGGTCAAGGTGTCCATGTGTAATGAGTGTTTTATTTCTGACCCTAAGTTGTAGGCCAGCCACACCTTGATGGCAGCAGTGAGGAGCAGGTGATAGTTGCCAACCCTCCTGATGTTTGCCAGGTAGTAGAGGTGACAACGGAAAGTGATGAACAGCCCCTCAGCATGAGCCAGCTGTACCCCCTGCAGATCTCCCCTGTCTCATCCTATGCAGGTGAGTATGGACACCTCTCTCCACCCTCTTTTCCTGGAAATGGTTGGAAGACACTGGGGGAAAGGGGGTGGGTCTTCTGGCTGGCAAAGATGCAGCAATGTCGCTTGGGCTGCCTTCTGTGTTTTAACAGTACTCAACAACTCACACTCCTCTGCTCATTTCACCTTGGGAGACAGCTCTGAGGGTGGAATGGAAGCTGCAGATTTTAGCCTGTGAGTAGTGGAAACAGGTGGCACACAGAGGGGTCTTTCCATCTTTTATTAGAGGGGTGTTTTCAGTGGTACAGATGATGTGCTGCAAATCCATGTGTCCCTCTTGCCCCTGACTTACTCAAGATTAAAGGTTGTGTCTTCTGTGTTCCTCAGTGCCTAGCACAGTGGGTGCAGAGTGCTGAGGGCTGCACTAATGATCTGTAACGCAGACCTGAAGCTCAGGGCCTTGAGGGAGTGGATCTGTCTTGTCATAAATAATCTGCAGACTAGAACAGCCATGTAGCAACTGATAACAAGTGCTCCTGAAAGCAGCAGAGCTGTGCATGTCTGGCTTCCAGTGTCTGGCTTCCATCTGGCTTCTCTGATACCTAAAAAAAAAGGGTAAGATAAGCTTTTCTCCAAGTCAGGGTGCTGATGGTTTCTCTTAGGAAGTTAAGAGTCTTTGCCACTCATTTGGCCCTTAGAGACCCAAGTCTGACAGTGAGTTCAGAAGTTGTTAGCAGAGAACAGATGCAAATGCACATGTGGCCATGCTGTATGTCCCTTGATCATATAAGCCTTGTTTCCATAGGAAGCAGAACAAAACCATATTTGAAAGCAGGAAAAGTTTCAGATCCAACCTGTCCTTCCTTTTTTAACCAAGCCTCAAGAGGCTGGGTGCAAACAGAAATGTCATCTTTTTAAGCAAACTGAAATATGCATTGTTTCCCATGGAAGTTCTTGTTTTGTAAATGGTTTTTCCTTTGACTTGTTAGGCTGAAATTACTTCCAGACACATATTTATAAAATATGTATTTATTAACTTTTATCTTTGGGTCTGGGTAAGTGGAATGATGTTCTTTTGAATAGCCTCCAGTGCTAGTGTCACCATGTTGATAAACAGTTATCCTTCCCAGTGTGTTTAGTCTGTAAGGGCCAAAGCATTTAGAAGGGCTTTGCAAAGCACAGGGCAGGAGGATGAGGTTTCTTTAACTTATTAGCAACTGGAAGGCAATGCCTTTGAAATATTTGTCCTCTTTCCAAATACTTCTTGCAAAACTTTTCCTGTCTACGTGAACTCCACAATGGTGCATTCTTATAACCTCAGCCACAGGATCTAAGTTCTTGGAATGCAAACAAAAGTCACTGTCTTGCTGTCTTGGTCTGGAAATCATGGTGGTTGCTTGGACTGAGATGAGAGAAGTGATTTGGTGACTGGAGAACTACTCTGACATGACCAAGTCACAAGGTACCTCCCCTACACTCAGTGCAAAAAACCTGCATAAGGAAAATGAGGTTGCCACTAAATTAATTCTGCTACAACCCTGTGTTGTCTTAGCATCCTGGTGGACTTCATCTGTCCTAACTTACACCAGGACCTGCTAGACCATAATTCAGATGATGATTTCGTGCCACTGGCATGCTTTTGAGTACATCTCAAGGCAGCTCTTGATGATCCTGATTACCCTAGCCAGAGACTGGCAGGAAGTGGAGCACTACAAGGTCTGTCCTGGGACAAGTCTATTTCACATGTCAATGAGCAGAAGAGATGTTGGAAGTACACACTTGCAGAGTTTACAGGTGGCACCAAATAGGGAACACCAGTCAATACTGTTGAGGGCAAGGCCATTTGGAGAGACTGCAGGAATGGCCCAGCAGAAACCTTAGAACATTCACCAAGGACAGATGCCAGATGCTATGCCTGGGAAGGAGGAGCTTGTCAGAAACTGGGGCTGATGGGAGAGGGAGCAGCTCTGCAGAAAGGCATGTGAGCCCCCAGTCTGATAAAGATAAAAACAAATGTGGGGAAGGGCTAGCAGGATGATGAAGAGCTGGAGCATGTGCTCTGTGAGGAAATCCTGAGGGACTGGGGCTTGTTCAGCCTGGAGAAGAGATGGTTTTGAGGACCTCACAGCAGCCTGTCACTGCCTGCAGGGCTGGTGCTGAAAAGGCAGAACTGGCATCTTTACAGCAGTGTGTGGTGGGAGGAGGAGAAACAGCAGGCCCAGATTGAAACAAGAGAACTTGGCCCAGCTGGATATAAAAAAAAAATCCACCTTTTCCTCCACCAGGACAGGCAGGCAGCAGAGCAGGATGACAGCAAAGGTTGTGCTGCCTCCATCCTCAGAGATTTTCAAGACCTAACTGGGTAAGGTCCCAGGCAAAACCATCCAGCCCTGTAGCTGGCCCTGCTTTGAGCAAGATCTTGGGCTATAAACCTGCTGAGGTTCCTTCCAGCCTCAGTTGTTCTATGAACCTCTGGGGGTTTCTTTGTTGTTGTTTGTTTTGTTTTTTAAATGATGCATTTACCCTCGAGGCAGGAGTGAGGACTGGGGATCTGTGGTTTGTTAGAACCCCAAAGCTTGTAGGATGCTCTTGTGGCTATTTCTGCCTTTCCTCTTGCTCCACATACAGTGGAACCATGGGAGCTTTGGCCCTGCTTGCTGGGTAGACCTGTTTGCTCTTGAGGTGCTGCTGCTGAATAGCAAGAAAAAATATGACCATGACAGCTGTGCAGGAACAGTTTGGCTCTTCTGAAACAAAAACAACCATAAAAAAGGAGTCTGAGCTATCAGCTGTCCTACAAAAATCTGTTTTATTTCAAAACCACCTCTAGTTCTTTCTTGAGGTTACTCAGCCAAATGATATGAGTGGCCCTTTGTGATTTTTCTCATGTTTCCCCTGACATCTCTGCAATTAGTGGCTTTTTAGTATTGACACTGCTGTCAACCTCCTCTTGTGTTTGACACTGATTCAAATAACCTTCTTGATTGAATTAACGTCTCTTAACTTTCTATGCCCGTGTGGCCAGCTTCCCTGGCTCTGCTAACTACTCTGCTACAGTGCTGTCTCTTGCTCAGCATTTTGTTATGTATAAACACCAAAGATGGATTCCTTTTCAGCTGCATCACTCTTCTTTTGTTGCCACATGTTTCTTCACGTCAAGGAATATCTGTTTATTGTCTCTGTGTGGATTCCTCCTATTGATTCTGTCTCCAGGGCCATGTCTGCTTTGTACAGATTAATTTCTGCCTCTCTTCCCTCCAGTATGGCTTCATTAGCCAACTTAATCACATTGGCACAGCTGTTTTTACCTGGGCCAGCAACTGAGAAGCCAGGAGGAGTGTTAGTGGCACAGGGCTTCACAGTTAGAGTTCATGGTTCAGACTGCTCCTCTGCTTGCTGGACTCTGTTCAAGAGACTGGTGTAGGAAGTCTGAAGTAGCTGAGCTGCCTGCTTCCTAGCTCCAGAAGGACTTTGGGTGCAGTTTAGATCCTGGAGTGTGAAGCAGCAAGTCAGACCATGGGTTGACAGCCCTCTGCCTCAATGCAATGCTTAGCTGAGCCTCCAGAGAAGGGCAGGGTGCTGCCAGGCTCTCTGAAGATGCACAGGGATGCCATCCATGAAGCACAGGCTGTGCACTCTTACCACTCATGTTTTATTCAGGGCAGAGCATGAGGCTGCTCCCTGGGAAGGAAGGATTGTCACTCCTGGTCACAGAGCTGCAACCCTCCCTAACACAGGGAGAGGGTAGAAACTGGGAGCTGAAAGCTTCCTTGCCTGCTGTAATTCAACACAGCATCCCTTCAATTTCACCTATTTCTCTGTTCCTGTTGGCTTAGGGTGTGGGTGAGCCCTATCTGCTCAGCACTGGGGGGTGGGGGGATGGAGAAAGACCTCTTGCAGATGCTGCTGGTAGCCTGGAGAGCTGCAGGAGCACAGCTGTTGTGCTGCAGCTGCATCCCTCTGTTTGGGCTCTGGTTGAAGTGAGGCCATGAGGCCAGATACCATAGCAGAGCTACTTGCTGGATGGTGGGTGAAGGGTTGAGAAATAGGCTGAGGGGGCTGGGCACAGCTGGCAAAAGTGAAACAGTGAAAGGAGAGCAAAGTGTAACAACAGTAATGAAGCACCAGAAGTGACAACAAACCCTTGAGGCAGCAGGCTAGCAGTTCATGAAACAAAAAACACACTTATCAGCTCTGGGGTGGAGTTGTTGCTGCTTTTGCAGGGAGATAAAAATAAGGATTTGGACAGAACTTTTCCTTTTGCCAGGCCTGGAGCTGCCAAGAGGAAGAGGGGGTATCTCCTGCTTGTAGGAGGCTTTCCCCTGTGGATGCTAAAATAACTACTGCCTGGAATTTTCCTTCTCCTGGGATCACAGAGACTCCCACCAGCTGTGACCTTGGTGGCAGCTGTTTGTAAAACAGTAGAGAGATGTTTTGATTCTGGGTGCTGTGGCACCCCAGCCAATCACCCCAGGGAGTGCCTGGCTTCTTGTCCAATGGCCTGGAAGTTAAAAGGGTATAAAAAGAGCTGTAAATTAATAAATAAAGGCTTCTTGGCATCTTGGTGAAGAAAATAATCTCACTCTTTCTCCTCCTCCAGCAACTAGCAGATAAGCAACATTCCCCTCTGCCCAGAAAGCACAAAGCTACTTCTTTCCTCCCCTGTCTTCTCCAGGGTGTAGCCACATGAGCTGTGGTAACAGGTGAATTTACCTGGGTTGTTCAATGTGGCTGTGCTGTCCTAGCCCTTGGGTTGCTGTTGCTGTGGTAGGGGTGCATTTTTCTCTGTTTTTTCTGGTTGGTTGTCTTGACTCTGTTTGCTTCCACTTGTTGGAAGTGGATCAGGCCTCTAGGGCTTTGCTACTGTAGATAGGATAGCTTGAGTTTCACTTTTGTTTGTTTTGTTTGACAGAAAGTGAAACAACTGACAGCGTTCCAAGTGATGAAGAAAATGCAGAGGTGAGTGTTTTGGGGAATTGTAGCACTTGGGAGCATGGTCTCAAGAACAATGTCCTGAGGTATTCTTCCCCCTTCACCTTTTGCAAGTCTTCTATCAGTAGAGTATTCATTTTAATAATAAGTGGGGGAGAAAAAACAAAGTGGGAATGTTCAAGGGACACAAACATTTGGATGATTGTGACAGAACACATATTTCTACAAGCTCTTTCCTCCTCACCTGTCCAAACTACAAGGAGGTGAATTAGCATGATAAGATGTTCTGGAGAACCAACATCATTGCCAGCTAGTTTGTTCATATGATGCATTGACATGGCTGGGCAGTGAATATTTTATCTTGTTTGAAAGCATGCTCACTTTAGTTTTCCTTAAGTGGTACCTGAACACATACAGTTGGAGGAGATGCTTAACAAGTATGATAGAAATGCAACTTAAATGTTTGAGCTGAGGCAAAAAGCTTTCCCAGCAGTCAGTTGGGTGTTGCTGCTGGGTGAAAGGAATCCATGGAGAAAATACCCACCTGATGATTGTTTCCTGAGTTGCACCTACGCAAAACCAGCACTCTACTTTTCTTATGGGGCTGCCATCAAGGCACCAGACTTACTGATCTCTGTGATTACTCAGAGGCCAGTTGCTGAGGGAACTTACATGCCCTGCTGCATTTTTTGCACAAGTCCTCATGCAAACCTCTCTCCTGCTTGCCTCCCAACAGAAAGCCCCCTGAATCCTCCTCCTTGAAGAGCTGCAGGTTGTGCAGCTCTGTAAGGGTAGAGCTAACCCTCTTGGTTAGGGTGGAGCTAACCCTCTTGGTTAGGGTGGAGCCTGTGTGCAGACTGCCAGTAATGACTCCCCAAGCCTCTTTTGACAGAATTTGCCATGGTAGCACTTGTGATGGGGCAAAGACTGGATGCTCATCTTTCCTGGCAAACCTCCTCCCTGTGATGAGTGATACACTGTCAAGTGACAGTGTTTTTCCCAGCAGCCTCACCTGTGCTGACAGTTTGGGTGGTGTTCTTTGAGAGGTCTTGGGTCTCTGTGCTTGCCTGATGGCAGGAGGATGCTCTCTCTAGCAGGGGAGAAGACACTTCCATTTGGAGCTTTGGGTGGTTGTCTGTGTCCATTTTTGTCTTCAGCCTCCTGGGAATAAGGCCTTTATTTTCTGTCAGAGGAGTGAGCAGAGCCTCTTGAGTGCTGCAGAGCCACCAAGGTTTAGGCACATGACTTCAGAGAGAGCAAAGTATCATAGAATCATAGAATGATTTGGCTGGAAGAGACCTTCAAGATCATCAAGTCCAGCCATTAACCCTACACTGCC
>JANHGL010011568.1:0-10797 GCA_024611195.1 Ceyx melanurus | reverse complement strand
TTAGTTAGAAACCTTAAGCTGAAAAGCAAAATCACCGAACAAAACTTGCTTGCTTTTCACCCAAACCAGGACACTCAGGTTAACAAAGAACTGTGTTCTGCATCTTTGTCCCTGTTTCACTGGGGATGTGGGACTGCAGGGATAAGGCCACCACCAGGCTGCCAGGGTAGTGTGGTGCCCTCCATCACATACCTCTTAATGTATCCCCCAGTGAGGCAAGCTGGGCCAGGCTGGGGACAGTGACCAGGGTAGGTTATGGTCCAGCCAACTCTAGTCACTGCCACAGGCCCTGGTCCTGGCCAAGAAGGCAGACCCCCAAGATGAAATGGGACAGGGTGGGAGTTAGGGTGGTGTCTGACTCAGAGGGACTCGGGGCTCAGCAGAGGTTTGATATGTTTGGGCCAGGGTTGAAATGCAACTTTGATGAGAACAAGACCCACTGAGGTTTCCCACAGCTCTCTTTAAAACTGGCCACCCATGCCCTGAGCCAAGGCAGTCAAACAGCAGATGGAGGTGAGGAAGGGATGTGCTCAGAGCCCGAGCATATATAATTTGTACTCATAGATATGTATGCACTACATATTATTGCTCTTGTGAGCTTGCAGGAAGTAAATAAACACAGTGCTGGCTTCACTGCCTCTGTGCCCTTGCAGAATCCATGCAGGTCAGCAGTGGTTCACTCTCCACTTCAGGCAGGAGAATTTACTCATAACAAATTCCATCTCCTCCTAGAAAAGAGGAGCCAGAAGGGGTGGTGAGTCACTACTGTCTCCCTGCAGTGCTCCTCCAGTCACACCACCATGCCTCATCCTCCACAGAGGAGTACTGGTAAAATCCCACATGATTTCCACTTCACAGTCTCTTATTAAAAGCAACACTTACCATCTAGAACGACGAGGGCAACTCCGCACAAACTGCTGTACAATTTCATGTACAAGACTTCTAGCAAACATACAAAACAGACCTCCAGCCTTCTATGGCATTCATAGCAGTACTCCTTGATCTACTGACTAAAAGCTGCTGGTAACCCATAAGATACTACAAGGTAATCTCCAAAAATATTGCAGGATTTAAGAACTGAGAAAGAAGACAACATATGCACATTCCAGCACATGCAAGACAGTACATCAACAAGGGGGAAAACAAGCCTCATAAAAGAGCATCCACATTTTTTCATTTTTATCCATTGATAAATGAAAAACACTGCACTATTACTGAAAAGGATGGTCTTTGGTTTGTGTTATTCAAAAGGTTCAGTAGCTCTTTGATTAAACAGGATTGGGAATCACTACTCCAAAATACCCATTACTGTAGCAGCTGAGATCCTCCTGAGCAAATTAGACCTGCACTGTACAGCACTGACGGAATTGAAAGGAGCTATTTGCTCTTCAACCCTTTATTTAATGGGTTTTGGTTTGTTTTATTTTTTTAAATTGTAGAGATACTGAAAGAATGTATTATAACAATCACCCTGCTACTGGTAGTGAAAATACTTTATCAAAAAGTGCTCTGGAAGATGTGTTGGGAGTTAGTCTTTCACATGAGATACTAATTTACAGAGCCTACCACTTAAAGTCAGCTTGTCATTCCACAGCATTTTTTCTTTTCATTCTCTTGACCCTTTTATGTTTAAATAAAGCCAGACAAATTATATCCTCAGTTCCTAGATTTTAATGTCTTTATCTTTTTCTTCTGTTTCCTAGCTCCTGAAACAATAAGCACTACTGTTACCATAAGCACCCTAGCCACTCTGCTAACATGCATAACCAGTCCAGTCCCACTTTCCTTGTGACATTTTCCAGGTTAAGGAAGAAAGCTAAAGCTTATACTCAAGTCATAGACCAATCAAAATTGTTTCCTGAATCTTTCCTCCTGGGGAGCTCTTCTCAACTGCCATTAGACAGACCTTCGGCTTCCAGCCTGCAAATCCTTCCAAGGAAACCCTGCCTGAATCCTGCCCTTGAGGCAAAGGAGCAAAGCAACACCGTGAGCAGGGTGGTACACATCACTGGGCAGGCTTATGCAGGTAACAAAGTGAAAAGCAGCTGCTACTTTTTTTTTGCAACACAATGACAAAATCTACCTTAAAAAACTGCCCAGGGCTCATCAGAGATGGCTGAAATTCCAATACTTTCTCCAGTGAATTGCTCAATACTTTTTTCCTTAATCTGCACTAGAAGAGAGCTTTTTAAAAAATGAGCAAGCATGACTCATTTTTATGACCAATGCACCACTCACAAAATGCTTTCCAACCAGATTGCAGTTCAAATAAGACATGTGTATTGTTGCAAAACAAAATATGCTGGCTGAACAGAATGTATTCATCTATATTAGTTTTTCTTTCTAAATCCAGCACACTGGGAGCTAAATTAATCTGCTGAGTGCTAAATTCATCTACTGAGAGCTACTGTAGATTCAAGGGAATGTTCTGAGTGCTGTAGCAAACAAGTCTCACTCACTCAGAAGCCCTCTGTGGGTGTTTTAACTATTTAGTTGGCTTTCAGGCAAGCAAGCAGTTGATAGATGAGAAAAACACTCATTGATTTGCAGTGGCAGCACTACAGCCAATCACCCCTAGAACGAGGCACAATCATGAATCTCTCCAACTATGCATATTTATATGCAGCTGTCGTACCTCCAAGTCTCCAGTGAATACAAAGTGCCTATGTGGCCACCAAGATGCACACTGCTATCCTGCAACCCACTCTCACTTAACTACAGTAGGGGAAAATGGAATATACAGAAACACATTTCATTTTCCCTATCTAGGCTACCCAGTAAAGTACATGTCTCATACAAGAACACTATACTCCCATAAATTCTTAATCCATAGGCATTTTCAATGGACTAAATCATTTAAAAGAAACAAACATATTAAAAGAATGCATTTTCATTAGGGTAGGCTAAGCTACAAGAAGATAGTAATACAGACAAGCTGTCTTGCTAACAGTATCAGCTATTCCCATAGTATTGAGGGAAGGACAAGAGAAAGAACCTTCCCTTGTGCAAGCTGCAGCACACAGGGGCGCAAGATGTAACTCACAAATGTAACTCAGAAGTGGGAGACAGGAGTTAAGAAGAATGGTCTGAGGTTTGCCTTTTGCTTTAGAAAGTTTTGTTGAAAACACATCAGAAAAAAAGGAGAAGCCTGTGAAGCTGTAAGAGAGAAGTCCTAGCAGAAACACAGACAGAAAAAAAAAAAAACAAACCCCAAACCAACACAGATCTGGCACTTGGCAGAAGGCTACTGAAGTAAATGCACTAAGGATTGATGGGGGCTAGCTAGCCAATTTTATGGTCAATCCATTAGGTGTCTAATAAACTAGAATGACATTTTAAGTTGTTCCTTACAGTGTACAGGTCTGATTTTACAGAAAGCTTCTGCAGACTCACATCAGAAGAAAGCCAGTGCTGCAACCTGAACTGTGCATCCAAAAGGAGCTGAAACCAAAGCTGCACTGTCCATGTACAGGTGAGTGTGGCTGCATCTGGTCAGCTTCACACAGCTGGGCTCATTGTCACGTGCCCTTGAGGAAAGTCAATCCTAGGAGCTTGCTTAGGTTATTAAGTTACACAGAAAATTTACCCTTCCATGTTAAGCTGGACCTTGCTGCTCAGGCAAAGTCACATGTGCAAACAAGGGTGCATGCAAAGGTTGAAATCTAAAATCATTACAATTCAAAGTCATAAATAAAAATAATATTTATATATAATCTTCATAAAGTTGCTGGGAATATTTGCATTTGCTACTCCCTTTCAAACAAGCCATGCTAAGACATAAAGGGGAAAAAAAAGAACAGGATAGACTGTTTTCACATCTGGTTTATAAAACTGAAAAATACTACAATCAGGTTTTATTTATTGAGGCAATCAAATATAAACTTAAGTCCTACCATGAAATTATTCTCATATTTTCAGTTTCAAAGAACAATAGAAAATACTTCCGCTAAATGCCAAAAAGAAATCTCTTACATAGAATATATATGCTAAATAAAACTGCTAATCTGAGAAAGATTGTTACAGAAATCTACATCATTTTAAGATCAAACTCTGAGTGGTATTGTATCAAAATGATGAAAATCTTGTATGGATCAGGAAATGAAGCAAATGGACCTATTTTATCCTCAAGTTTATTACTGAAAATGGGTTTTATGATTTGCTGTGCATAGTTAAAGTGCTACCCAGACAAATTACAGCTGCTCTTTTAACCTGAACATAAGATGGCACAGTTCCAGCCAATCTGAAGTATGGTTTCTAGGCAGGATGTCAAACCTCAGCCCCATGGGTTCCAGAATGATGGATTGAACCTTGAAAGTTGCAGCAGAACAGCATATGTGATTTCTGTACTGTATTTTGAACACTCATGAATATATTAAAGTATATCCATGCATATTAAGCAATGTTTTAATTTATTATTTTAAGCTATCACTCAGAAAAAAAAATACAAAAAAGTATTTTTTTACAAAGGTAAACAAACAAATACTAAAAATGTAATGTCGTTTTAAAGGTAAAAGAACCACCTAGAATTTCATTTTTTCTTTGCTTACTGAAGAGGACATTAGATAGTGATGCAGCCAAAATGACACCATTTCAGAAGTCAGATCTCTTCAGACAACTATTAGCACATACTGCCTACAAATTGAATAAAAACCAAACAAAAGCACACACAGAAAACAACAAAAACCTGCAGTTTTTGCATTACCAACTACTGCAAGTATAAAACAACTATTACTCTTTTTTAAAACAGTTTTTGGAGTGCAAATACACTGTTCAAATATTAGACATCAGCCACACTTTTCCACTTGCTCATTCTGATGCTCCAAATGTCACCATACCACCACTTCCTTGATTTATTTTCCTCTTTGTGTCCCTTTTACTTACAAGAATTGTTTCCCTACAAAATCACAACTAAACCAAGGAAAGATATCCCCCCACATGCCTCTTAGAAAGCTGGGGGAAGGTGGAAGGCACTAAT
Source organism: Ceyx melanurus (assembly GCA_024611195.1). NCBI lineage: Eukaryota > Metazoa > Chordata > Aves > Coraciiformes > Alcedinidae > Ceyx > Ceyx melanurus. Next base: position 5,822 of record JANHGL010011568.1, on the reverse strand, counting down.
ATCATATCCTGAAACTACTGTGGATGCTCTCTTGACTGTGTGCTTGAGGAGAGGCTCCCTGGGCAGGCAACATCTCCTGTTGTGTTCACAGTGAGGGGTGAGGGGCTCAGCCAGTGAGTGGCATCACAGTACAGGAATTAACTATGTTAGCACCATCACCACATTGCACACTGAACCCCACTGAAGTCTTCAGCTGACCAAGATGCACACAAACACACACTGTAGAGCTTTCAGAATCAGGGACAGAACTAAGTTCCTAAAAGAGTGGGGCAACTTCAAGGAGAACACACACTTGTAGAAGACAAAAACAATTAGTAGAAAGTCAACATACAGTCTTCTTATTAATAACTCATTCAATTTAGCTTTTTTAGAAAAGGTCCTAATTTACATATTTTTCAGCTAGTTAATGTTTTCCCTTCTGCTTTTTAAACTTTTATAGTTATTATACCCTTCAGAATCCTCTGGTTTATTATGACAATAAAATAAATACTTTGATTTTTAATTCAGTTACCAGGTCCTGGTTTAAGAATGACTTTAAACACTACCCTAACTACTTATTTTCTATATATTCTACATGGTGGAAGTGCAAAGAACACCATTTCAGAACCTGGTTAATGTGTGCTTCTGTAAGATTATTAGTTTAAAATAACTTACAGTTTTAAAAGTTCTTGCAATGGTCAAGACCGTATTATAGACTTATAAAGAAGAGTGAGGCAGGATGGCACCTATGGAGATTGCCTGGGCCAATGCTGCTCAGAACAGGCTACTCAGAGCTGTGTCCAGTTGGCTTTTAAATAGCTCTGAGCATGGAGACTTCACAGCCTTTCTATCCATCCTGTTTCAATGTTGACCACCCACACCGTAAGAGAAGCTGTGGTTTAAAAAATTATTTTTAGATGGAATTGCCTCTTGTCTTTTCACTGAGTATCACTAAGAAGAGTCCAGCTCCATCTTCTGTACTGTGTCACAACAGTATATGCATCATGAGCATAATGTGTTATATTGAAACATAAGAAAATAAAATTACTAAAGTTCATTAGTTTACAAGCATGCCTTTCCATCTTTCCAGTTAATTTTTAGCATGTAGTTGAGGGCATGATCCCCAGAACAGCAACAGCAGCAACAAAAAGGGAAATTAATCAAGTTTCACTAATTTAAAGAAAATATGGCAGAAATCCTTATTATCTCAGTGTCCTGATCTTTGCTCATAAGCATGTACGGAGAAAACAGAAATGACTGGGCAAGGTTCAATGTAGATCCTCAGGGTTAAAAAGTAATAGATTTTTTTTTTTATGTTCAAGGGAAATTAAGCAGTGAGACTACATTAAAACCTAAGGCATTTCAGGTGTGAAAAGCAGCCCTTTAAGCTTTTGATTTGCTCTTTAAGCAACATTGTGAACTACAAAATAGGTTTTAAAAATTTTACTGCGTTGAGAGTAAAACATAAACATTTTAAGTTTCTAATATAATATTTGCCACTACTGACCTTTTAATAACACGGGCTATGAAGAAACTCCTCTTAAAAAGAAAACATAATTACACTGAAGTTAAAAGGAAGTTTCCATCAATTTTAAAATGAATTCAATAGATATTTTAATAAAAGTGCAGAAATATAAGAATGTCAGACGTAACTTAGAATTTGCAGGCTTTTGCAAATTTGTATTTTTGAAATTTGATTGATTCTATACTCAAATGGTTACTAGACAACTGCATCACTAAGCAGTTCACTTTTTTATTGTCATAAATCTATGTCTGTTGCCATGATATGCAGCCCATAAATACATCTACCAACGGAGGTAGGTAAAGCTATTAATTTAGCTATAACATTTGACATGAGGAGCACTATAGTTGATTATAGTCTACATTTAAAATAATTTTGAATGGAATCTGTCTAATTCTAGGTATTGCTGCTGTTGGCAGTTAATTCCTTCACTCAATGAATCACCATGAATAAATGATCTCAACAGATCCCCAACAATAATAGTACTAATTTATTTTTTTATTTGTAATTGGATCATTTGGCATTTTAACTGTACAGATATCCAGGCTTAGGATTCTACACTTTACCATCCTTATGTTTAATTTAGTGCCAATCACTGAACATTTATTTCTTTATTATTTTATGCTTTGACATCTTCCAGAAATGGGAGAGTGAAGTCTTATTTACTACAAGTTAAAGCAGAGAAGGCTCAGCAGCAGCAAGTCCCCCAGACTGCCTTTCCAGCACTTCTGGAAAACAAAAGCAAACAAAACCAAGGACTACACACTTTTCTGCCTGTTGAGCCATCAGTCTACTGAAAAAGGTACAAACTGCAGCAGTTGGATTCCTCTGTGATACCAACATTGGGATTACAAACTTTTTAGTCTACATGGGCAACCAAGCTGTCAGGAGACAGCTTCAGCCCCCCACCAAGGGAACTAAACAGGCAGCTTTCCCTCTGCTTGCCACAGAACTCTGACTCAGGCTTTTGCATATTACACCCCAGTAATGACTCTAACAGAGACAACGACAAAACTCATGTTCAACAGGGCCAAAATTTTGCCTAAGTTTACTACTGACTTTATAGCAGTGACTAAATCTGATATCCTATTACCAAACTCCTAAGACATCAGCTGCCTTCCTGTTTAGGATCACACATACTGTTTTTGTGATTATTAAATAGATATTTGTAGCCATGGAAAGGAAATTAAGAAATAAGGGAAGCAAAAAACAAAATAAAGAACAACTACTAATACTTAGCATATATGCTCTAAGTACAGCAAATGAATTTTCCAATGTAAGGGCACCAATTTATTACAAAATACTTCTTTCGTTTGCATGGAAACTAAATTATCTTTTGTCTTTTTTTTTTTTATAATTTTATTCTTTGTTACTATTCAATATCATTAAATTTCCTGTCATTAAGACTGTTGAATTTAAAACACATGTCTTCTTGTGAAGCAAATACTTCTCAACATACTGAAATCCCAGAACCATGTTTAGCCATGAGAGGAGATCAGTTTTCATTATTGCTATAGGATTTATTAAAAATTAGTACAGTACAGCTACAAGTTCTATCTACTGCCCTATCACTCAGTTACTGTACCTGCAAGTATAAGCACTGCACAACCTGAAAATTATCTTACAGAGCATAACATTTTAATGTAAAAATCCAATCCCCAAAATGTGTGGTGATTGACTTCCAATGGACAGTCCATATAACAAGCTCAGGACAGCCATTATTTGAAACTAACTCAAACCCACTGACTTTTATGAGACAAAATCAAGGAAACACTGCTGAAGCAATATATTTTTAGACCTCAATGGCTCAATAATCTTCCAAGAATATAGTTTACCTGCCACATCCACATTTTTATATGTTTTGCTTTATTATCTTGCATTTGTAGTTTATAGTGCATTATTTACCCCAGCCTGCTCCTGTCAGAGCTTTGTTTGGCTTCATCTTCTACCTAGAGACTTAAATAAAAATTGATTCTGTAAATAAATTTTTCATATCACAGTAATAAAATAGAAGACAATTCTTTTCAAATAATATGAAAGCTTGCTTCAAAGAAACAGAGAATCTTTTGCTTAGAGAGATGCTGTCTTAAAATACTGTAAATACTTGTGCTCACAGCTTCTGATGAGGCCAGCTTCCTGTGAAATGCCATTCTTTCAGCTACACAAGGGTATTTAAGCCCATGTCTGGTTTTCACCTCCAGTCCTACCCTCTGATAGGTAATAGATTTCTTCATATATTATCTGACTGGTGCTTAGAATAATGCATTACAGTAGGGTTTGCAGGATGCCATTTGAGTATTCATAATGAGCAGAAAAAAAAAAAGCAGGAATGAGCTTTAAGTATTGTGAAGTACAAAGGACAATCCTCTAAGTACATCCTCCTTTCCAACTCCCTTATTTTATATACTCAAATTATTTCTGAAACTCCCACAAAAACAGCAGCTTTTGCATCCCTCTTCCGATGAGCACTGCACTGTGTAAAGGCACCACTCAACTTACATATTTAGCTTCACCCTTCAGATATGATATTGACGTTTTCTTAAAATTATAATAAAAGCTATGATTTAAAAGTTGGTCTCCTGGAATAAAACTAACTAAAATGTATCTCCAAATACATAAGTGAGAATTTTGTAATGTACAAACTTCCACTAAATCTCATAGAGGCAATATGGTCTCTGTGACAAAGAACGTGTTATTCCCAGCTTAAAATACAGAAGGATCCCATGTAGCACTGCCTGTAATGAAAAAGTGATGCAGATGTCAAAGTCTAAGAAGGCTGTGCACTACTTCAAACCTTAGAGAAAACAGTGAAGTGGGAATTTTGAGTTTACTTCTGACCAATTTTGAGAACCCTCCTCTAATTTTCCTCAAGCTTAACAGCCCACACTGTAAGAGCCCAAAACACAGGGCAATGACTTTCCTGTTCCTTGACTTCAGATACCTAACTTACCTTGGTTAAGAAGATACATTTTCATGTCCATCAAGGCTGAAGTGTTGAAGTGCTTCAACATCAGTAGACCCAAATAGATTAAATACATCTGTATAATAATACCACTAGTCTTTCCTAACTTCTTCTCAAGCAAAGCATTTTTTAAATTGTGTATGTGAAGCAATATTGACGCTTAAGATTTTGGGGAAAACAAACAAAACCACACACACACAAACAAAAACCCCAAAACAACAAAAACAAACCAAACAACAAACATATTTGGAATCTTAGCACTAAAAGTCTAGTTTGATTTTTTTCCAGAAATGCAACCTAAAATTATGATTTTAGTGCACACCTTCTACTCAGTATATTTTTTACTAATATCCAACCTAAACTTCCCCTTGAAGAAATTTGAGGCCTTGTAGAAACTTGAGGCCATTTCCTCTTGTTCTAGCCCTTGTTACTTGGGAGAAGAGACAGATCCCTACCTAAAGAGTCATAAAGTGTCACTTGAGCCTCATTTTCTCTAAGCTAAACAACCTCATTTCCCTCAGCTGCACCTCATAAGACCTGTGCTCTAGACCTTTGACCAGCTTCATTCCTCTTCTTGGGAGCAATGAAGTGCTCCAGCACTTCAACATATTTCTTGTCATGAGAAGCCCAAAACTGAACCCAGTATTCAAGGTGCAGCTGCACCAATACTGAGCACAGGGAGACAGGCGGTTCCATAGTCCTGCTGGACACAATATTTCTCATACAAACCAGGCTGCCATTGGCCTTCTCGGCACATAAAGGCTCATGTTGGCTCATGTTCAGCCAGCTGTCAACCAACACCCCCAAGTCCTTTTCCACCAGGCAGCTTTCCAGTCACTCTTCCCCAAGTCTGTAGCATTGCAGGGGGCTGTTGTGACCCAAGTGTAGCACCTGGCACTTGGTCTTGTTGAACTTCATACCACTGGTGTCATCCCATTTATCTAGCCTGTCCAGATCCTTTGGTGGAGCCTTTCTACCCTCAACCAAACCAACATCCTTGTCCAGATTGGTGGCATCTGCATAATTCCTTAGAGTGCTCACAATTCCCTCATCCAGATCACTAATAAAGACAATGAGCAGAATTGTTTCTCAGAAAAGGTTGGTTCACTAAAAGCTAACCTATTTGCAAGGAAATGTGTCAATTCATTTGCCATTTAAAAAAAACCAACCAGACAGTGATTTGAAATTGCTGAAATATTCCATTTAGATATTTACAAGACAAAGAAGTTCTGTTCAAAGTTTAATATTTTTCCCCCCAAAGATTAATATATATGCAGAAAAACCAAAATGAAATATTTCAAAATTACTGATTTTAAATATTTAAGTTGATCTGACTCACCTTCCCCCTTTATTTATATT
>JANHGL010011567.1:0-103781 GCA_024611195.1 Ceyx melanurus | reverse complement strand
ACTTAGATTATGATCCTGCCTGGCAGGGGGGTTGAACTTGATGATCTCCAAGGTCCCTTTCAACCCCTGATACTCTGATACTGTGTAATTCACTGTGTTCTTTTCAGCTATTCATGGGTACTTTAACGTGCATTTGTCTGTATTTTTATTGCTTTTACTCTGTTCCCCTACTTGTCTAGCCCTCCTTATTGGTAAAAATACTGCTGCTTGGCATTTGCTGGAGGGAGCTGTTTCTATAACCATGATAGCAACACACCATCACTAATAACAAATAGCCATTGTGCTCCTGGCCCCAGAAAAAGGTGCTATAGGAAATTATGCCTGTAGGTTGCAAGCAACAGTCTTTAACTTTCTAACTGATTCTCAGTACTCAAAATTTCACCCATATGCAATGAGTTTACTCTGCCATCTGTGTTCCTAAAGAAAAAGGCAGTGATCCAGTGGTCACAAATTTGCAGGGGGTAAAATGAGGCTTCCCAAGTTCCAAGATGAGTAACAGTGCCAAAAACTAGCCCAGCTTCATGTTTCCCAAAAGAGATGCTGGCAGCAGTTCACACAAACAACATCTTCAATTCAAGGTCTGAGATGCCTCATATATATTGATGAACAAAGCCTCACCACGACCTGTGAAGGAGAGAGATTCTCTGACACCTCTGTGTACTTGTAGGACAGCAAGAGGTGAGGATGCCTGTCCAGGGCAATGGGCAGCTGGTAGCAAGCACCAGAAATAGAAAGCCTCTTCCTGACTTCCAGGCCCACAACTTCCTACTTCCAGGTCTTCCTTCTGTAATCTCAGATTAAATGGCCAGGTTTATGGTTCAGCATGAGTGAACATATAAAATAACAGCATGAAATGTCTGTGTTGTCTTAACACTGTTGTTGCCTGAATTTAATGATGTGAGCTCAAAGTTGTACTTAGCAGATATCCTGTGTTGGGATTTCCCTGAAGTCACTGGCCATGCTTCTCTGTGTGCCAGCCTATAATTTGTGAAAACACTATTTTTGCTTCTATTTTTGAGTTGCATTTCCTATCATTTCCTCCACAGTTATCAGGGCTGAGTAGTTCTGCAAGAGCTCAGTCAGTGTGAGAGAAACCAGCAGTATGAGGGAAAAATGACAGTGATGGCAAACTTTAAAAAGTTCAGAGATTCAGACAGAGGTGTAAGCTTCTCTGAACCTCTTTGGTTTGGAAATTGAGGTGAAGTGCTCATAAGACATCTGGCAGATCAGAATTTTAGCTGGGTTTGAAGTACCTTGAGAGTGACCTTTCCTGCACTGTTTCTACATTTTTCTTTCCTGTCCACCATGAGCAGGAGGTGGCCAAAATGCATGAGGTTTGAGGACCTGGGGGGCACACCCCCTGCTCCCCCACCTTTTCACCTTTGTCATCAGCACATTGAGGGGACAGCCCAAAACCAGCAAAAATCCCAGCCAACTAAAGTGTCCTTTCTAAGCTTTGCAAGAATTTTCTGGGTGGTTTTGGAGGCTGGGAGAGGAAATGTGCAGAGGTGAATAATTCTTTCCTGTGAGCAGGCTGGTTTGCATGGGGGCAGCTGAACCAACTGGCAGTCTCATAACATGGAGGTGATATAAGACTAAAAGGAATATAAAACTGTGCAGGATAAATTCCCCCTGACATACACCCCATGCCACTTCAGAGAAATTGATGGCTTGTATGGATTGTAAAAAGAGTACAGATTTTGGCCTTTTGTTTTTATGCAAGGCTACAAATTCTTGATGCTGTGATTGTTATCCTTGATATGAAAGTTGCATGCTACAATTCAGTGGTTTTAACCCTCTTCAAAAAGCTTGTTAAACACTGATTGAACATGTGTATAATTATTCTGCTGGAAATCTCAATACACCTTTTTTTTTTTTTTAATGTGAGAGTCAATAGTTAGAGGTCTGTCAAGTCTGTTCATTATAAAACCCTGTTGTCAAGAGCATACAACTGGGCTGTAAACATTCATTCTAATCTAAACCAATTGCACAGAAAGAGTCTGCTAAAGGAGGTAAATTAAAAAAAAAAAAAAAAAAAAAAGAAGAAAAAAAATCCATACTGCTGTTTTTAGTTACATGTCCTTTAGAGAAGGTGCTGTGAGGCATCCAGTTCTGCAGGCTCAGGATGAGCACAAGTCTCTGGTGCTTCTTTCCTTTTTGCCACAGAGGGAGAGAAAAGGCTGCTAATCTTCATTCCTCCTTCAGGTGCTGCAGATGGGTTTCTGTTCCAGGCAGACAGCAGTGCAGCTCCTGGTGCCAAAGTCCAGACTCCAGGCAGAGGTTTCTGTGTCATGAGTGCCCTTCTAGCAGGTGCCTTTAACCAAATCCAGGTCCATTCTGTATTTTGCACAAAAGGAGTCCTTATGATACATGTGAGGTTCCATCAACCAACCTCATGGTCCCCTCTGGCCTGAAACTTTGTAGTAAGATAATACAAACCAACCTCTACACTGTGGCAGGGAGACTACTGCAGCAGCAAGTGCCAGAAGCTTGTGCCAGAGCTGACCCTGGAGCCCCACCTTGCTGTTGCCCTGTCTCCATTAGGTGGGTTTGGTCAGAGGAGTCTGGTGGGGTTTCTGGCACTGCTGTTCAGGCAATCAGCCAGTGTCATCATGTGCCAATAAATTAGAAGTGTGAGCTTGATGGGAGGGAGTGCCCATGTCAAATCTGCTGGTATATGCATGGATCTGCCTTATAATTTGAGACAATTTTTGAATTTCTCAGGACTGTCTTCACAGCCCTCATACTTTCATTAATTTCATAGCAGAGAGCTGTGGGTTGCTACATGGAAAAACAGTTTTTTGAATCAATAAGGGGGCCAGGATAATGAAACATTTAAGTCCCATCCAGTGGGGGGAAAACAGAGGAGCTTGGTCCTTAAGCCCTGAACATCACAACCTCCACTGCCTAGTATGGCAGATAGTAGTCATGCTGAAAATAAATTTTCCAGTATAAACAGAGAAGGCTCTGATAAGTCTCCCCTTTGTCTCCAAAAGCAGGCTTGAGAGGAATGAGTAGAGCCAGAGGAAATCTCTGGCTTTTCTGCATGTCATTTGAGGCAGGTGTGGTGCTGTATGTGACTGCCTGGTAACTGCAGAAATTATTTCTGTGCATCATTAGACATTTCAGTGCAGCATTGTTATGGCTGGAGAAGCACCTTTTGCAGAACTGGATCACTGCATAAGCAATTCATTGTAATAATATTATTTTTTAATGGCCTGTGCTTCCAATCAGAGCAATAAGGCACATCAACAAATACTTTGGGAAACCTATACCTATGATTGCCAGCTGTTCATCCCCCTGGGACACCATGCCACTAAGACTCTGATGGCTAAACTGGGCTGTGTAAATGGAAAGGAGGACAAAACAGCATTCTATAGTAAGGCACAGGCTTTTTTTTTAAAAAAAATCCCTGGAAGTTTTCTGTTTCTTTCTGTGAGTGTTCCTGCTTTATGGAGCAGAATCTGAGTACCAAAGTGATGCACAGAATCACAGAATTTCCTAAATTTTAAAAGACCTTTAAGATCATCTAATCCAATTATTAACCTAACACTGAGAAGACCTTGACTAAACCATATACCTCAGCACTATGTCTACACAACTATTATATATCTCCAGGGATGGAGACTTAACTACTTCCCTAGGCAAGCTGTTCCAGTGCCTGATAACCCTTTAGGTAAAGAAATTCTTCCTCATATCTGATCTAAACTTCCCTTGGTGCAACTTGAGCATGTTTCCTCTTGTTACTTGGGAGAACAGGCTGACCCCCACCTCTCTACAGCTTCCTATCAGAGAGTGATAAGGTCTCACTATGCATCTCAGTAAAGAGTCTGGCTCCATTTTCTCAATAAACTCTTCATAAGTACCAGTAAACTGCTAGAAGGTCCCTCAAAGCTTTATTTTTGCTTTCCCAGGCTGAGCAAGCCTTGTTTCCTCAGCCTCATCTCACACAGCAGGTGTTGCCACCCCAAACATCTTAGTGATCCTTTGCTCAGCTCATTCTGTTGGTAAACATCCTTGTGTCTGGGGATACAAAATTAGACACAGTATTTGCCATGCAGCCTGACAAGTGCCAAGTAAAGAGAAATGAAATGTCATTGTTATTCATCATTCTAAAATTAAAGAAACTCTGGTAGGAAATATTTTTAGCTCTTCATGATTGAACATTTAGCTCAACCCTAAAATCAGAGTAAAGCCCAAAAGAATCCGTGAACTACTATTTTTTTTAAGCATTCCTTACAGAAATGCTAATTAAAAAATGCTGAAGATGTAAAAATGATTCAAGATCATAATAGTTTATCTAATGCAATTAAAAATTTCTCATTTTTCATTTCAGCACTACTGGTTCATTTGTGCTTCAGAGACTGCTGGGCTGAGCAAGCTTCTCAGGTATAGATGTAAGCTCTGAGTTGTTTAGGGATTGCTGGTGTGCTTGCCTCAGGATGTCTGAGGGAAGGGAGCAGTCAGCTCAGAAAGGCACAACTAAACATGGTGGCCTAGGGTTTTCTAGGCTTGGACTCTGAAGGTGTTCCAGAGTGTTATATTGCTAATAGAAGTGCATCTTTCCAAGGTCAATACTAAACCCAGGGCTGTTGATCTTCTAATTCACCTTGGTGAGATGGAAACTTTCCATGTGTAGTTGCTGGAGCCTGTCACTGGCACCCTTGACTGCTTCCTCAGGAATGGCAGACTGTGGCAGAATCAGTAATACCTCAAAGACCACTAGCAATAGCATTAGAATATTAAAATATATGTGTATTTGAAAACTGGCACTGATGAATGGCCAAAACTTAAAGACTCTGAATTTATTACCTAGACATCCAATGAGGTTTTTTACTTTTAATCCTTCTGGCAATACTTCCCCCATCTCTTTGCTACTAAAATCAAATTTCATTTCCTTGGATTTTTTTCTTTTGAGAAAAAAACTGCTGTAAATCTTTGGAGGTTCTTAGAAATGTGATGGCTGCTGTATCAGGCATTTTGGGTGAAGAGATACTGCAGCTGAGCTGATGGAAAATAACCTATTGCTTGGTTTTATTAACCATTGCCTGATTACTTTTTTGTCCTAAAAAGGACAGAACTATAACTGGCCACAAGCTAGTCTTTCATCTAGGCAGAGAATAAGCCAAAAAGTGTCAAAATTAAATAGCTAACCCACTGGGATAATGTTACCTTACGAGTGTTAGAAAATTTGAATATATTTTGTGAGATGATGTTTTTGGACTTCTTCCCAATCTCACTCCTTTGTTTTGAATGCAGATAGGTTATATGAGCATTGCTGTATGAGACAAAAGCTTTCTGAATCTAAAATGAAACCTTTCAAAATTAAAAAAAAGCAAAGTCAGAAAGATTGAGACCTCTCAGAGAACATTGTTTGAAAGTGGTATCATTAGAGGTGCTAGCACTGAGGCAGGAGAGCGTGTGCACAAAATTCCCTGCGTCACTAAATGTGACTTTCAAAACCTCATAATATCCTCTGTAAAAGCTACTATCCTGTCAAACATTTGAGCAGTTGATCTCTTTGCTGCTGAAACTATAAAGAAAGCTCAAATGAAGTTGAATCTATTTTTGCTATTAAAAAAGACACATTCTTTTTCTTTTCATCTTCTTGTTCTAAAAACCTGACTGTACAGCATTTGATCGAGCTTTCAAAAAACACAAACCAAAATTCTCCCTCAGGCATAAAGCAGTCTTGGGAAGTTTTGGCTCAAGATACAGCTATTTGTGGGAAAAAAAAATGAAAACAAGGTCTTGGAAACAAAATTTTGCACAGCCATAACTGCATATTGCTTTTGTGGCTTTAATTATTATGTGGGAATATGCAGTTAGATATTGAGAAAAGCTGGGGGATTGATACTACTACTGAAAGACTGCAGGGGGGGCTGGCAGATGTGATAAGGAGAGGGGACCCTACAGCAGCACAGCTGCTTTCCAGCTCCATGTAAGGATGCAGCCATGCAGCAGTGGGTAGGTGAAAGGAGGTGCTTTTGTGTCTTTTGTCATGTCCCTGGTAAATCCTCTTGCAAAGGGAAATGAGGAGAGTGAATGCAGCCGAGATGCTCTTTCTCTACATCATTCAGGTGCAGGTCTTGGTCCCAAACAGGAGATGATGTTTAGCCATCAAAAGGAGATTTCAGACCTATTTTGATTTATTTAGTTTTTGGCAACTAGGCAGTCGGCTGCTCTGTGTATGTAAGCTCACTTTTGGACAATAACCTGCTAGTAATCAGAGCTGAGATCACAGCACAGTTGTCATTAATGGTTATTAAGATTTCTGTCAACTCTGAACTGATTCTAACTTAAATCAGGGGTCTGGAAGTGATAGCTGACCACCTCCATGACCTCCTGCTAAGCAGTTATATCAGTAGTTAATATATCAGATTTTTTCCCAATCATATATGTTCGCTCATTTCTATGTTCTTCTGTTACTATTTTCTCACCTTTACCTACCTATAATTTTCTTCAATACACTGCCAAAATTACTTGGTTACTCATTTTCAAGGCTGGAGTAAGCATTCTTTAAAGACATGTTAAGCATTAAAAATAGCAAGGAGTAATGATGAATAATTGAGATGATATGAGTGAGAGTTGACAAGACGTGAAGGATATAATTTAAGGGGAAAAAATTCTATTATCATCAGTAGCACAAGGTAAGAATATAATTGCTGAAGTTATGCTTAATATTCCTAAGGAATGCCTACCTTGAGCCCTGATACTGGGGACATGTCTGACCTGCAGTTAGCATCTGTCTCAGGTAGGACTGTGGAGATTATTTTGTCTGTGGGACAATCTTAAAGGTAGCTTTGTCTTATGCATAGAAAATGTTGGAGTCATCCAGATTTAGAAGCACAAATGCATGGCTTAAATCTGTGTCACTCCCCTTTACTCTAAACTGCAAAGTCAAAAGTTTTGCTTTTGCAACAAGCACAAAGGAGTTTCACTGCTTGACCTTTTCTGTTTACAAAGGAGGTGTTTGGGCTGTAGTAAACTCATTTTTTTTATCAGAGAGTTGTGTCTGTGCCAGAAATGGAGCTATAGGCATCAGAAAAAGTGACTGTATGCAACCAGCTCCCAACCTCCCTTCTGCAATTTTCTCCATGTAGGATACAGGGGATGGCAGGATTGAAGTCTTACTGTAACACAGCCAAGCTGTAAAGTGAAACTTCAATGTCAGAATCTCTTCTCCAACACAGTACCTTGACACCTTAATCATTTTTGCTTTTTGCTCTTTGAACCCACTCCAGTTTTTTTCTAATTAGGTCATCTGGTACTTAATGAGGGTTCTCAGTGTGGGACCTTCCCCAGCACTGAGCAGGCAGCACCCTCTTCACTATGAACTGCAGGCTTTACAGTAATTTTTATCCCTCAGTTATAAGCAGTGAACTCTTTGCTGACCTGTTTTGTTCTTCCTAAATACCTGCCATTGTTTATTCTGGGTTTTTTCTTCTCCTTGGATGACACTGCTTTGGGTTATTTCCCCCTGGATGTGTTTGTGGAATGCAGGTTTTGTTTTACAGTCAGTTACCTATGTTACTCCTTGCCTGTAATTCTTTAGATACAGATGCATTGCTGTGTTTCTGCCCTTTCTCTTCTGTGCCTGAGTGTGTATTTTGCAACCTCTTTTGCATCCCTAATGAAAGTATTACTCAGTGTCAAAACTGGAGGGAACCTTTGTGAACATTTTGTTCCTTCCTCAATGTGCTCTCTCCTGCAGTCTTGCATAGGGCTCCTTATCAGTCTCCCTCCTGCTGTTGCTCTTCATGTAGGTCTGATTAAGCAAATCGTTTATGCTCATTGCTGAACTTTGAGAATGCAAACAAGTCTGTCATTTCATCCAGTGCTTGCTCAAAACTTACTTAGAAGGATTTAAGCATGCACTTAAGTGCTCTGCTGAAAGGAGGCTTCTGTTTTGATTTCATTACTTTTATCCCTTACCTTTTGATTCTAGTCTTATATGTATAAAACATCAATAACTCTCTCTAGAATGGATTCTTTCTTTATCCCATGTCACTTGTTGCTTATATTTCCAATGCCCTCTTGAAGTTTTCTAATAGCTCTTTTTGTACTGCCTGGTCTGTTATTTTCCTGGAGATTGAAAATAAAAGTGCTGGGCAGTAATTGTCAAGATCATTCTTCCCTCTGTGTAAATCAATACTATATTTGCTTTATTCCTAGCCTTTGGGACTTTCATAGTTCTCCATGACTTTCAAAAGTAATTGCCAATGGTTCAGTAAATTAGCTGGCTAATTCCCTCATCACCTTAGGATGAGGGCAAGCAGACCTGCTGATTGATCTGTATGGTGGATATTCAAAATTTCCAACCACTCCTTTAACTGCACTACATTAATGGCTATTTGTGTAAGATTTTTGTTACTTCTTGTATCTTTTTTTTACCTTTTTTTATTTGAGAAAAAGAATATTAATAGGGTAATTTGACCTTTGGAGAAATATTGGTTATAATGAATTAAACTTGCTTATGAATTAAACTTTTGCTTATTAATGAAACTACTCTCTGTCTGGTTTCCCTTTCCCCTACAAGACCTTTGTGAAAGCCAAGCAATATTGGTTGGGTTAGCATAAACTCACTTTTGCTTCTCCTGTCCTTGTGATTTCTCTTTCATCCTATTTTCTTCAATTTCTCTTCTGTTTGCTGATGGTGATTTCTGGGCTCTGTTACCCCTGACTGAAGTAGCTTGTGCCATCAATGACCTGCTCCTCAAATAATGAGAAACCTAGCTGGGCCAGAAGGATCTAATCCATCACCAAATTCTGTCCTACCTGTCTACACTGACCTGGTGTTCTCTCACACCTGCACTTTTCCACTTTTATTTATCAGTTATTTCTTATCATAAAGAAATAACTTTAGGACAGACACTTATGACTGAGTTTCCAAGATACTTCTCTCTTTCCAGGAGAGCCATAATAGGCAGGTGCCAAGATTAAGCAAGCCCTGTGTTGCCTGTTCCGCTGAGGTCACTGCAGAGACCCTCCCCGGAGGTGGCTGCCCATTTTCTCTGTAATTTGTTGCTGTGACCTCAGCTGGTGTATGATGTCTGAGCCCAGAACTCTTTTGTTGTTGCCTCTCTCTCATGCACTCCTAGGGGCACTGACTTACATGACCTAGAAAGACTTTTCCATCTTTAACTTCTTTGAAATGCCTTGCCTTCTGCAGCAGCTCGCTCCGACTCCTTCGTTTCTTCATTGTTTCTTTTTCCCAGAAGCTGTGTTTTATGCTTCCCAGCTCTCACAGTGCCCTCACTTTAATAAATGATGGCAGTTTGCAAGCTCTACTTTGGCCGCAATTCTTGTCACGCTTGAAGTATTTCTGAATAGATAATTGTCACAAACTCTTTCTGGATTTAAGGCACTTTTTTTTTTCCTATCCTACTACTTGTGGCCCTGGCTCTCAAACCAGCCTGTGCAGCCTGAAGAGTGGGTTGTGTTGTCCTCAGAGTAGTGTACTGTAATGCAATGTAATGTATTGGGCAACTCACACAACCCACTTCTCATTTGGAGCTGTTGCTATCTTAAAACTATAACTTTAAGGAGGGAAATGGTTTGTTCTCTTTGATGTTGTCTCATGTTCTTACGCCTCTATTTTGCTCATTTTCCTTATGGTGGAGGCTGCTTTCTTTACTACAGTGCCTGGATGCTTGGATCTGAACACATTACCAACTACTTGTGTTAGAGGGAGTGAAGGAAAGGGGACTGAGGGGAAAGCACTGTTATTTTCTTTCTTCTTCATTCAAAGATCCTTTCACTAGCTTTTCTACCACGCATCTTTATTACCATATTCCTGGCTTCCCACTGATTATATACAGTCTTCTGAAAACATATGGGTAAGACTTCAGGAATGTATTACAGGAAATATTAAAAGTACTATCTTGTTACTAAATGTATAATTAGCCTTCTTTTGAGAGAACCTTCTAAAGACCAAGCATGATACCACAGATGGTGTAGTTGGAAAGAAGGTGCTTAATTAAAATTAAAAAAAAGGAGGAAAAATAAAATAACCCCACAATTTTAATTTGTACACTGTCTTGATTTTTCTGGGTAGCCCCTATCATCATACTGCTCCAGAAGCCTTGTGCTTCCTTCATTATATTTCTCTTTATTGCATGTTGTTCATCTTGCCCTGATAGAAGCAGTTCATGTCCCATAAAATCTTTCCATACCTGCAGATGTTTCATCTCATGTAGTTTATATCTCATCCTGCCTCAAACCAGGAAGCTGAGAGATCAGGATTCTGACGAAGGGGTAACAGTGACAGTCCCTGGCCATACTGCACATTCTCTGCTCTTCTATTGTTTTGTGAGCAGGGCTTCATTTGCATTAGATGGGCATCTGAATTGCCCTCAAAAAAGTGAATCAGCTTGGACAATTCCTTCTTGCATGATTGAAAAGATTTTTGTGTATGGAAGAAAATCCTACTAAACCCTAAAACATAATCAAAGTCCAGCATGTTAACAAAGTAGGTGACTTGCTGCAGTCAGTGGCAGCATCTTCTGCTTCCAGGCAATTCTCCCACTCAGATTTTGTTCTTTATTCCCTGCTGTCTCATATGCTCAAGAATAGAACTCCCAATTAATATTTGCCATGTTGCCTCATACTCAGCCATTGGATAGGATTGAAAAACTGCCTGTTCATTAAGCACTCCTACTTGAAATATATGAGGTGCTGTGGAGGGTGACCAAGGGAAGGGAAGGTCCCCAGAAGCTAATGTGGGACTCAGAGAACAAGTGAACACTTGCTTTGTGTAAATACCTAGGTGATGCATACCATTGTCATGGAGGTTGAGGTTTGCTTTTGTGTACAGGTCTGCTGAATACAGCCCTGGCACTTGTTCCTAGTTTTAGTGTCCTTGATGCTGAAGAGATGATGAAAAGTTGAAAAGCAATTTAACAAACAAATGGAAAAAAAGGCCAATACAAATGTGAAAGACATCATCCTCCAAGAATTTAGTTATCAAAGAGAAGGTTAAGAGGTAACTTGAACAAGGTTTGTTGATAAATATTTGACGAGAAGTCTGTTGATAGTAAAGGTCTCTTAAATTCAGCAGACAGATCATTAAGCAAAAACCAGCATTGGGTGAAGCAGTGTGAGTTTGAATCAGAGGTAAGAAATGCATTTCCAGCAATGAGGGCAGTTAACCTACATCTTTGCCTATTTGGTGAGTTTCTTACTGCTTGTACATTTTAAGTCCAGATTACTGCCTTTCTAAATACGTGCCCTCTGGTACCACTGGGTTTAGTACAGACCTTGTGGATGAATTTCATTGCTGTGATTTCAAGAAAAAGTGAAGTGGAAACAAGATATCTTGATGCTTTTTCTTGATACTATCAACTCCCAAATATTCCTCCACCCCTTTCCAGCTCCCAAGACACCCTAACTCCATGATGTGCACCATCTGCCAGGAGCACCTTTCAACTCCTCAACACCACATTTTTTCCTATGTAGCAGCTCTTAGGTTTACACAACCTGGCAGTACTTCTGGATACAAATGACTAGGGCAGGCAGCTCCCCATCCTTGCTGTGCACAGGAGCTTGGCAGTCCCCTCGGGCATGGGAAGTGCATGACTGAAGCCTTTGGCCCAGTCTTAGCTAGGATGGTTGTTTCTCAGTACAGTTCTGAAAGCTGAGGAGGTGGATGTGTTTCACCTCCTTGAAGTGCCAGTGCCAAGCTGGTTATTGGCTGTTTTCCCCCATCTGGGAGTCCCTGCACAACTAAATCTGCTGCTGAGGTGAGATGTATTTACAGATGCTGAGTCCTTTTGACCCTTTCTGTCTGTAAAACACAGAAATGTGTCATATTTTATTTTATCACACCTGTGCCTACCTTCTCAATTTTCCTTCTAATATTTCATTATAGCTACGAGCTGCCTGAAAGATGACAACTCCACACCAAATGTAGAAGTTTTGCCGAGGCTAAGGCTGAGACAACATACAAAAATTAAGAAAAGCAGGTGAGTTCTGGTGGTTCAGACTTTGCTCTAGTCCTATTATTTAATGAAAATATTCCTACTTTATGTTGCAACACTGAAAATATTCAGAAAATAATTTCTTAGACCTTCTATCTCACAGCAGGTTATACAGCTACTTTTATTTTCAGTCTTGCTTTGATTTCAGATCTTCTAAAATACAATTCTTTGCTATTTTTAAACAAAGCAAGAAACTCTCCAAGCTAAATTTGAAGAAGATGGTCTGTCATATTTTAAAGATGGTTTTGCAAGGTTTTGGAGGTTTTGAGCTGCATAGCTATATGATAACTGTAAAGTTCCTCTTGTACTGTCTCTGTAACCTTGGCAGGAGCTTGGAGCTCCTATTAGCCTAGTCAATGAGCAGTAATAACAGTGACAATGACACTTCTGAATGTTCAAAGTAGATTTTGTGACAATGTGTTGGTCCAATGTGAGATAATCTCAAGTCTAATATGGTTCTGAATCTCAAGCTGTATAAAAACTCAGTTTTGAGATGACATGTCATTTTTAGATAATCTTCCCCATATAATGAGTTAAAGTATTTAGGCCTTTCTAAAGACTTAGTTTACAATTTTATCTTGGAATTTTGACACATCAGAATAGTAATGAATGAGTGTTACCAAGGGCAGGAGACCTATTGGCATGTCATTGTAGTTTCCTGAAACATCAGCTATTAGAGGCTTCACGTGCTTGAAATTTAATATTTTTTAATCTACCAAAATCAGCTGTCTATGTTTGGGATCCTTCTTAAACAATCAAAACTTGTACAGCTCAGCGGAGAAACCCAGTCTTCCAGGTCTGGAACAAGCTGTGTGTTTTTGTTTAAACATCATGATGACTTCTGTCATGGGTTTGCCAGCAAAACCAGTGAATAAAAAGTAGCCAGTTATTTTCTTTCTAGACTTGGCAGTTTCAGACACGGCCAGCAGAGAGCTCTTTGTATCTAAAACTCTGTTTCTAAGGAATGTGTCCTAGAAAACTTTATCATTAAGAAATCATGCATTAAATAGGAAAGGCAAACTATATTATAGTGATGATGTTCCAGGTCTGGTTTAAGCCATCAAAAAGAAACATGCTCTCACCTCCTTTTTGAATGCATCTGATCTGTGACAATTGGAAATTTAGACAAGCAAAGGTCACCGAAAGTTGAACGTTCAGTCTTTGGGTCCATAAAATCTTTCTTTGAGCTTGAGCAATGTGATTGGTCATCCAATAGGTAATTATTGAAGGCTGTTCATTGAAATAAAGCCACAAACAAGCAAAGTAAGATTTGGGTCGAGGCATTGCTTGAGTACATTCTCCAGACATTTCCCTTCCTCCTGACTGGCTGTGTTTCCAGGGTATCCAGAATCTGCTCCCTCCTTTGGCTGGCACCTGTTGCTTGGAGCCCCTATGAGGCTGCTGCCATCCCCAGCAGTGCCACTGCAATGGGAGCACCTGTAGGAGCCCCAAGGTTCAGGGACATCTCACAGTGTGTAGTCAAGAGGATGTGCATTTCAAATAAAAGTGCAGGTTGAGGGATATTGCCTAGAGTCACCTGAAAACATTTTTTTTTTTAAGACCTCCACAGGACTCAGGCCTTGCTAATTCATATTTATAAGTAAATTGCCAACTTATTTAGAGGAACATATTCTGAGGAAGTCCTCAGAAGATTGCTACAGGGATTCTCTGCTGCCTGCCAATAAAAAGCTGCAGGTAATGAAAAGTCCTGAGCCAAGTTTGCTATAAAAAATAAAAATATTCAGATTCTGGAATTTATATGTAAAGTACAATTCTAGTCTTAAATATTTATCCTATATTCCATGCCACCCTAACTTCTGCGTTTATAATGTCTCCATAATTCTTGGATTTAATTTACTTAATTTGCAAGAAAAAATTGAGAGGTTTCCCTTTCTCCACATGACTGCATCAGCTTTGTTTAAACTATGATGCAAATAATGATGAATTAGTCACTTTTTCCTTGTTCATGAATTATGTGCAGATCTATTTTTGTGAAGTAATTTGTAGTCTCTAGCCATGTCTCCTTGATGGAAAGTCCAACCAAATGTTCCTCAGAAGATTTTCTGCAGACTTCATTGATTTTCTGTTCATGTTGCCCAGGCAAGGACAGGGCTCATAAGTTTCAATGTGTGGTCTCAGATCACTGAGTGGGTGATGGTTGATTTTGATCATGAGACAAAGGCTGACTCTGTAAGGACTGACATTTCCCATGCACAAGTATTCTGGCTCCTACACAAATGCAGACTTTGCAAAGACAAGCTCAAACCTCCCTAAGTGTCTGTATGACCAAAGCTCTGTCACTTGAGGTCTATTTCAGAGTAGACAGAATGGTGCAGAAAGTTCAGGAAGTCAAATGGCTGCTCTGATACTAGAGGAAGGCTTCTGAATTGATTGAATTCACTCCTACCCTGCAGTTCAGTTCTCCACTTTTGACCTAGGAAGAAACTACATCCTCTGGCAGAGAAAATGGAGACTCAACTTCTTTCTACATGCTTGCTCTAGAGTGTGTTGGGAAGCAATTCAGCTGACTGCTGCAATGATGCTACTCATTATCAGTTTTCCACAGTACACCAGTAAGTTAGTTTGCTTATGGAAAACCTTACTTCACCACTTTTTATCCTTCTCGCCCACAGCCTCTGCCTGAAGGCTGTGATTCTCTCCGAAACCTATCAGTTTGGTTCCCTGGCCAACTGAGAAAGTTAATTAGCTGTTTTCTGCTTTTCTGTGCCTGTGCCTTTCTCTGGGACAGAGAAGGAGCCAGAATTCAGATGACTGGATAATAACATGAGCGTCACAGTGCTGACATCCATCTCTGTCGTGATGCTTCTCCAGTCACGCAATCAGGTTGGCTTCTAAAAACCATTGGCTTCTAAATCTCATTGATCTCACCAAAACCTTAAAAGTTCCAGTAGACCCTGGAAAGCATTTCTTCACAGTTTGGGCATGCAGAGCTCCCTGTGCCCACCTCTGATGTTGTCCAGTGTTGAAGCACTTGCGCTCCCAGCCTGGGTGAGTGAGGGGATTTCTCCATATGCCAGGAGGGCTACAGCAATTAGGAGACCAGGATAACCAGAGAGCAGGTCAGGACTGGAAGAGGCTTTTGGTCTGTTGTGAAGCTTCCATACTCAGTTTAGGAGGAGAATGAAGCATGCAGATTTACCACAGCTACAGTCTTCTGTTCAGGTGCGTTCATGAAGATACTGAGGAAAAAAAAAAGTGTTTAGCCAAGATCTGCTTGGCTTTCAAACCTCTGAATTTGCTCAGTAACTGAATTTGATCCCTGCCAACAAAGATAAAATCTACCAGGTTTTCGTGAGGGATACAATTAATGCCTGATGAGACCTTAATAACACCAGAACATATTCATAAACTGATCCTCAGTGATTTTGCATTCACATCTCTGTCTGACATACCCTACTACATTCCCCTCCTAGGCAGGCTCTTCCTCTGCAGTTTGTGAATGCATCTAGCAGAGAGCTGCCAGTCCCCTTTTGTGGTGGAGCCGCCACGCTGAGCAGTGAAGGTGCCCAGAAGGAAAAACAATATTTGGAAAGGTTTGTATTTCAATTCCTGATTTCATGGATTACTCTGAAAGTTGTATTATCTATTCTGCCTGAGTGGCAGCTGCTTATAAGCCTTGAGGGAGAAATACTAAATATCACTTTCTCTTTCATAAGAAAGATGATCTTATTTATTTGAACTGGGTTTTGTTTTGTGCTTTTTATATGCCTCAAAGCGCCAGACAATACTTTGGCACTCCAGAAATGTTCTGCCTTGTGCCTTTGATTCACCCCACCCTGCCAGGCTTGCTAACACATGTTTGACATTTCAATAGCATTTTGTACATACACAGTAATTGAGATCTCCAAAGTCCCCTAACAGAATATGGCCCAACTTCATCCTGTGTAAAATGATTGACTGTCCCAGTGATACCCTAGCTATGCATCAGAATATTCCTGTGGAATATGTAATATTCCCATGGAGTGGGACAGAAAATGGAAGATATAAAAGGCAAAGCTTCACAAGGTTTTTACATCATACATTTAAGTTGACCCTGGTTTTTAATTGTTTTGAAGCTACTGCTTGTGTTTTCTCTATTTTTCTCAAAAATATGACTGAGATGAGAAAGAGAATGTCATCACTTTTTTACTCACAGTCATAAAATTATTTGGATAAGACTTGCAGGGAAAAGCAGTCTCCCAGAGAACAACATAGTCCAGAAAGAAGCTGACAAAGCAAAGGTTTTGATTTGTGTTTTAAAGATGGGCCACCTGAATGACTGTCTTTGCTGTTGAAATACACTTGGTTTGTTCTGGTTCCTGGTCCTTTCATCAGCTGAGAGAACCAGGAGTAAGAGATGTCAGCAAGCCTCAGGCCAGCCAGCAGATCAATAGCTGAGTTGAGATGAGAATATAGTTCTTACCTCCAGGGGTTGTGGTTGGACACAACTGCCTCTCCTGTGTTATCAGAAAATCCCATTAAGAGCAGCCTATTTATCCCAGGACAAACAGATGTAATTTCTTCTTTCTTTTAAGTCTTTTCTAGTTCACTGTCACCAAACACTGTTTTTAAAGTGGACATTTATCTTCCTTGGACAGAACACTTTCAGATATTTGCAGTCCTCTGAACTTGTCTAACATTGGAAAGTGATAGTGCTAGGGACTTGAAGCCTGTGAAAGACTTCTTAACAGGCAAATAATACCATCAGCTTTACCTGCTGACAATGAAGTTGGTGTTAATGAAAGACAGTATGAACTAAGGGAACTTTGGGGTCTTTTAATGGTAAAAGCCTTCAGCATGCAGATTTTTAATTTACAAGCTCCACTTACCACCTACTTGTCCAAGTCCTGAGGCTTGCAAATGGGTTAAAATGGATAAAGCAGTTAAAGAGGTGCTGAAGTATTATTA
Source organism: Ceyx melanurus (assembly GCA_024611195.1). Classification (NCBI taxonomy): domain Eukaryota; kingdom Metazoa; phylum Chordata; class Aves; order Coraciiformes; family Alcedinidae; genus Ceyx; species Ceyx melanurus. The sequence continues at coordinate 86,895 of JANHGL010011567.1, read as the reverse complement.
GGTGTGGAGTGCTGAGTACAGATGCTCTGTGCAGTTGCCACACTATCTGGGCACAGAGGTACAGGCTGCCAGTTATTGCCAGTTAGTGGGAGATGCACACATATTTGAGCCTGTGTTCATGGGGAATAGAGGATGACAGCCTTAAGCTTACCTGCAGGCCAAGAAAAACAGTGATCAGGAAGCCATTTTTATAAGACACGTTTTGTCACCAGTTCCTCTTGGGAAGCTGAACTCAGTGCAGACCTGCTGGAAATAGGCTGCTGAGCCAGACCAGCCACACCTCTGGCAGGCTCTGCTGTGTTGCACAGCCCTCAGATGTGAGATTTCAGGCAGGAGGAACTGTTCTTACTGCTTCTGTCTGCAAACAACAGGAAAAGTCACAGCCTCTCTCACTGGGGGTTGGTGCGACTTGCAATGGGGGGAGAGATCTGTATGCTAGAGAGAACAGGTTTTGCTGTTATTTGTTTTTTTTTATTTTCCTGGGAGATGTGAAAGGAAAAGGGAGGGTAGATCATAGTATATGTTTAAATTAACAGAAGTTATTTTGCTCCTTACATGAAGGACACGTCTGAAAAACAGCATATCACAGTAACAGGAGAGGCAATTTGACAAGAGGGAAGCACTTAAAGTAATGGCATTACTTCATAGTGAACAATTGGGTCAGGGTTATGAAGAAGTCTGAACCAGGTCAAAGCTCCTCATTTCAAACTAATGAACCCCTTGATGACAGGAGTTTCTTGACGAAAGCGATGGACTGTTTGCAGCAAAGTGGTGATGTCAGTGGCAGTGGCAGCACTGAGAGGTTAAAGATGGTAATTTAATTCACTTGGGCAAGCATTTATCACCTTTCTGGTCAGGCTGATCTGCACAAATTCCTTTTCTGGGTTCAAGTTCAACACTTTATCTTCAAAATATCATGGCCAAACAGAGTTCAGTTTTACATGCTCACGCATAAGTTCACCTTTTAGTCACCAGAAATATCTTGTTTCATGGCTCATAAATATTAAACTAATATAAATGTAACCTCTCTGCTCTTAGGGCTGATTTTGAGTGAATGAATTGAAGAACTAAAATTTCTGAGCTGCAGTATCTTTCTCTGTCATTAGCACCCTTTGCTAGAGGCTGGCACAAAAACACCAGAACCTGTGGTCAGCTTGCATTTAGAAATGACCCCCTTTCCTTGATTCCTACCTCTCCTCCTCTGACTTCCCAGTTGTAGCAACTCAACAACCACAGATACCACAGCCTGACTTTGTGAGCTTTGAAAACAACCATAAACACAGTGAACATACAAACAGCAATGAAAACAGTGCTCCATCCACCCAAGACAATGCTGTGTCCCATATAATGCGAGGGCATTACTGGTTTCTGTGGTGCTGTGACCACAACAGAGCTAACAGAGATGTTCTGTCCTTCTTCAGTAATTTGTTGGCATGCTGTTGAAAAGCAGCACAGTCTAGAAGTCACCAGTAACAGAAATGTCCAAGTGATTTTGTGCTGTAACTTTTGAGATGAAAAACTTGGCTGGGAAAAAAACAGAAGTCATAAGTCTATTTGCCTCACCTACTTACTGTGAGCTTATCTGGAACAGCTTGTGAAATTCTTTGGAAGCCTAATGTATTTAGCAGATAGGGGCCAAGACTTTCTGTGAGCTTGCCAAAAGTAAACTTCAATTCACAGTCTTGATATCATGGGAAAGCTATACTTCAAGTGGTCTGATGTAAGGCTTTTCTGACATTTGTTTGGTGAAATGCAATTCAGTCCCATATTTAAAGTGTGGGGGGGAAGCAAACAGAAAAAGCAAATCTCTTAGAAAGTCTTTAAGGCTGACAACCAGCATTTGAAAGTTACCAAAATCACCCTCATTTCTCCTACGGGAACTTCTCTGAGAAAGTCTCTTGGACTCTCCTTTTGTGCAAAGGAAGATTTATACAGTTGGCTTTGAATCTTGAAGAATTAAAATTTTCCAGGTGCTGAATGCCCTCAGCTCCTGTGATTTCTGTCTGCCATCATATGTCACCTAAGGAATAGTAGATGTGCTTCTGAGTGCTTCTGCCACCAACAAGAAAAGCTGTGTTAGCTCCAAGGATACTCTGAATCCTCCTGGTTTCTTCTGCCTTGCCTCTTGCTGGGTTCCTCCCTTGGTCTCACTTTCTACCTGCTATTTGTGGAGATAGGACACAGAGCATGGTGCCTGCTTCAGCCTTCAAGCATGATGTTCATCTCATACCTGAAGAAGACTGCAAAGAAAACTGAGTAGATAAGCAGAGTGATAGAAAGTTATAATAGTCGGGGGGGGAAGATAGGATTAAAAGGCCATTTTGTAAATCTGGTATGGCTAAAAAGACCTGGCAGAGGTTGACAATGTTCTTTGCTGGAGACAGTGCTTGGGGCACTATTAATGCTCTCACACTTACTAAGAGAGGTGTGGAAAAACCATGAAGTGACAGGAGCACAAGGTGGCTTTGCAAGGGACCCACCTTAGTCCTCCAGCAGAGCCACTGAACCTCACTGACCAGTAGAGGCTTTGGGCTGTATTTGTGACTCATACAGGATGCACTTGGTGAAACTTTTCGCCTCTCAGAAAAGGTAAGTGGGGTTGAGAATCTCTCCAAGCAGGGTGGTCTGCTGGGGATGTCATGGAAAAGGGCTCAAAGGGAAAAGCTGGTGTCCCAGAGAAGGCGTAGATGGATATTTTGCTACTGGAGTCACGGGTGACTCGATCTTCACACAGGGGGTAATCTTGAATTTATTTCAGAGTGCCTATGCTATCAAAACCAGATTAGAGCCTCTCCCCATGCTCTCTTGACAAGCCTTTCAGTCTGCCTGGATGAGCATGGTATTAGGATGCTGATGCTGCTGGAGGGTCTATTTTTCTGATGAGGCAGGAGATGAAGTCCTGACTGCCTGTTGTTATTCAAGAGCTGATGGCGCTTTCTGTGCAGAGAAAGTCAATGACTCTTGCCCTATGTGAACGTATTATGTTCCACTTCAGTTTCCATGGCATTTTGCTGTTCTTGGCCCAAATAATTGTTCGTTCCTTGTGAGGGCCGTGGAACTGAGTAGCAAAACAATTCAGCCCAGATGTAGCAGTATGACAGGACCTGTGATGAAACTTAAACTTAGTGCTGATTTAACAGAGAGCCTTGAAAAGGTACCAAAGTGTCTAACAAAGTCCAAGGTTACAATGCTGAGATGAGTGATCCAGGATCTGGAGCCCTGTGTTAGACACCTATGTGCAAGGGAAGTGTTTTTAATGGCAGTTTTGATGCAGTGCCAGGCAGAGAACTGGTCCTTATCCAGACCTTTAGGGTACTCGATATTGCATGAAGCTTTCTGGTGGTGGGTTGGGTTTTTTTGTTTGGTTTTTTTTTTCTTTTGTTTTTGTTTTTTTTTTAATTTTTGTTTGTTTGTTTTGTTTTGGGTGGTTTTGGGGTTTTTTTTGTGTTTTTTTGTGTTTGTTTGGGGTTTTTTGTTTTTTGTTTTTAAAACATTAGCCTCTTCTTTGTCATAGAAAGTAATATTTGATGGAAATTGCAATCTACATGATCCTTTTGATCAAAGCAATGAGCATTACTGTTTAACCAAGCCTGTGACTCAGGATTTTATAAAATATATTTGGATTCTGCATTACAAGATCCAGCAATAGAGGAATGAGATTAGTGTGTACACAGGAGAAAAGCTTCACTATGGGACAATTTGCAAAGGTTCTGGAAGTGAATTGGCTGGGATTTGCTTTGAAACAAGGCTGCTGCTTGTATGGCAATTTTTACTGGCAAGTCCATCCCCAAATGTGTTGGTTTATCATTATTTTCCTATTATTCACACTGAAAAAAGATTACTTGTTCCACTATATAACTCGGTTACTAAGGTTACTAGATGAGATCTGTTTTGGAATGAATTACAGTTCCTAAATACACTTTCATCCCCCAACAAGCTGACTGAGAAGAAGAATCTGCCCTAATAAATTAACCATGGTAAATGCAGACTGACCTACAAATTAAGCAACGCAAGGTTAAATACAAACATCGATCAAAGGCAAGAACTATAAATAGATAATGAACTGAAGAAACAATAGCTGTAAAACAAAAGACTCCTAGAGTTTTCATGTTTGCTGGCAAATGATACTTAAGTACTCACCAGAAAAGGAGAAAATTGCTTACATGCATTCAGAGGAAATGTGTGGCTGGAAGCCTTGTCACTTCTACCTAGAATAAGTCAGGAAAAAACCAACATCCTCTATGAAAATTTGCAAGGAAGTTTAGCATAGCTCCTCCCAAGCCAGGGCTATGACTGGACTGGAATCACTGCCATCCCACAGATGAAAAATTGCTGCTTTGTGCATTTTCTATTACTTATTCCCTACAGACCACAGCTGCCCTGTAGTGGGATGAAAAGGATGCCATGTCCTGAAAAAGCATCTGATGTTTGGGGTCATACTGGCAGTCAAGTCTGGGCTTCTTATAAACTATTTACTGTGTTTTGCACTGTTTCTCATTTATCTTGGCTTTGGGCTGTTGGTGAAGTCCTACAGCACCATGGTGTGACTGGTGTCACCTGCTGAGGTGAGGAGAGGGCAGGGGAGGAACGGGGCTGGTGAGGAGCTGCCCTGGCAAGAGGGAACCCCACACCCTGGGGCTCTGGGACTGTGCTGCTAGCACACCCACATCTTGCTTCTCTGCAGAGTCAGAAGAGGAGTGTTTGGGGGGGATGTGCCAGCCTTGCTGGCACATGGATTCCAAACACTCACTCCTGATGGGAACCATGTTAGACATGGTGCTGCCCAGGGCCCTTCCAGGTGCCTGACCCCTCCTGCCAACCACATCAGACACAGCATTCTTACAGATGGCCTAACCATCACCACGGGACCTGACGTGGCTGCTGCCAAGTGCTGGCCCCCATCCCCCTCCACCACCTCAGAAAAGTTGGTTGTTTCTCTCTGTACTATCATCTCCTCCACAGCACTGCAGAGGGAGTAGCATTTCTCACCTCACCCATCCCTTCCCTCCTTCCCACAGGTCCATCTTCTGCTGAGAGGAGGCTGTGGAGACATCTCTGCACGAGAACATCACCTGCCTCATCTGCCTGGATCAGGTTGAGGACAGAAAGTTCTACAGCACCATGGTGTGCTCGGTGTTTACACACACCAGATTCTGCTGGGGCTGCATCCAGGTAGGTGCATTGTGAAGAGAGGCTGAGGGAACCGGGGTTGTCTAGAGGAGACTGAGAGGAGACCTTATTGCTCTCTACAACTACCTAAAAGGAGGTTGCAGCAAGGCTGTTGTTGGTCTCTTCTCCCAAGTTAGTAATGATAGAATGAGAGAAAATGGATTTGGGGGGGTGGGGGTGTTTAGATTAGATATTAGGGAGATATTCTTTCCTGAGAGTGTGGTCAGGCAGTGGAACAGATAGCTCAGGGAGGTGGTGGAGTCGCCATCCCTGGAGGTGTTTAAAAAATAAAGAGACATGGCACTTGAGGCTGTGGTCTAGTGGACAGAGAGCTGTTAGGATGACTTAGAGGTCCTTTCCAACCATAATGATTCTAAGTCCAAAGGTGCATTTTTGAAAGAATCATCCTTCAGCTTGTAGTTAAAACTGAAATCTGTAAAAGTGGGAGCAGTAATTGACACTGAAACATAAATTATACAGGGAAACAAGCAGATTCCTGTGTGTCATCACTGGTCTATTGCCTTCAGGGTAGTCACACTGACAAGCAGGGAATGAGGATCCAGCCTCCTAATGGGACCCTTCCAGGCACACAACTCTGTTTTTGCAAGGTTGGCATCCCTGATTAGAAAGGCAGGCCCTAAAGCTCCCACCTGAAGCTTGATCCTTTCTCTGGAGCCTTATAATCTGCCATCAAAGGTTCTGGGAACACCTTGTTTTGTTAGAAGCATGATCCCCACTGGAGGTCTCTGAAAATGCATCATTGTAAATAATGTATAGACAGATCCCCTTAGAGATGCAGGACAGGCCCTAGGGAGGTGAGGAGCCTAAAAGGTGTTCTCTGCTAATTAAAATCCCATTTTCATATAGCCATCTCTGGCAACAGGGAAAAGTATATGTAGCATTTGGAATGATTTAGGAGCAGATTTCAAACTGGAATGTTACTACTCAGATGAGAACATTGTCATTCATAATGAGGGAAGAAGAAAAACATGTTGGAAAGGATGTGGTTTAATTAGGCCACCAGTGTAATAACCCAGCTGGGAGTGCCACTTAGAAGCATGCTGTAGAAAACAAGCATCTTTTCTTTCCCTTAAGCCTCTCTCTTTGCTGCACTGTGTCAGCTTTCCCTCTGTCAGGACCCTGAGGATACAGAAACAGCATGGCTGAGGTTGGAAGAGGCCCTCAGAGATTATCTAGTCCAACCTCACCTGCTCAAAGCTGCATTTTATACATCAGCATCTGCTAGAGCAGGTTACTCAAGACTGTGTCCAGTCAGGTTTTTAATATCTCCAAGGATGAAGACTTCATAATGTCTCTGGACAACTTGTCTGTATGTTTGACTAGCCTCACAGTAATTTTTTTTCCTTTTTTTTTTTCCTTATGCTCAAATTGATTTTGATGGAGCCTGACTCCGTCTTGTTCATTGCCTCCCATCAGCTGTCTATACACAGAGGTAAGATATTCCTGAGCCATCTCTTCTCCAGACTGAATAGTCACAGATTTCTCAATCTCCCCTTCTATGTCAGAAACTTGGAGCCCATTACAATTTTCTTAGCCATTTGCTTGACCCACTCCAGTATGTCTACATACTTTTTGTACTGAGGAGCACAGACCTGGACTCAGCTCTCATCTCACCAGGGCTGAGGAGAGGGGAAGGATAACACCCCTGAGCTGCTGTCAGTGCTCTTTCTAATGCAGTCCAGGATGCTGTTGACCTTATTTGCTGTGAATTTGCATTGTTGACTTATGGTCAGTTTATTGTCCACCAGGACCCCAATGTTTTCCTCCTCAGAGCTCTTTACTGGTAGGTTGTACCACAATCTATACTGGTGCAGGGGATTATTCCTCCTCAGGTGCAGGAATTTGCACTTGCCATTGTTCAACATAATGAGATGGCTGTCAGCCCATTTCTCCAGTCTGTCAAGATCCTTCCAAATGGCAGCACATCCATCTGGTGTGTTAGGTATTCCTCCCAAATTTGTGTCATCTGCCAATTTGCTGAAGGTGTACTCAGTCCAGTCATTAGGGTCATTAATGCAATGTAAAATAGCACTGGCCCTGCTGTCAATCCCTAGGGTACACTACTAGTGACTGGCTCCAGTCTGGATTTTGTGCCATTGATTACAACCTGTTGAGCAAATCAAGTTTTCAATTCGCCTTACTGTCCACTCTATTTCATTGATGTATGAATGAGAGTGCTTGGGAGACAATGACAAAAGCTCAGCTAAAACAAGATGGACACCATATAGTGCTCTTCCTTTAAGTCCTGTCATGTCTTGTCATTGTAGGAGGCTGTTAGATTAGCTGAGCATGATGTACCTCTTGTAAATCCATGTTGATTACTTTAGATCACCTTCTTGTCCTTCAGGTTTTTGGACCTGAGTCCCAGAAGGATTGGTCATCACTTCCCAGAGGTTGTAAGTGAGGCTTACTAGCCTGTGATTTCCCAGAGCACTCTTTCTCTGCTTGAAGATATGAGACACATTTACTGTCTTCCAGTCCTCAGGAACCTCTTCTGTTCACCATGACTTTTCAACCAAGAGTATCTTCACAACAACATCAACAAGCTCCCTCAGACCTCATGGATGCAACCCACCCAGTCCCAAAGACTTGTGCATGTTGGATTTTTATTTTTTTTTGTGTTCCCTAAGATGGTCCTCTACCAGAGAGGGTAAATCTTCCTCACTCCAGCCTTTCCCACTGGCTTCAGGGGCCTGGGTTTCCTGAAGGCAAGTCTTATCAGTGAAGACCAACATGAAGAAGGCATTGAGTACCTTGACCTTTTCTACATCCTTTGTCACCAGGACCTGTTCCATTCAGCAGTGGATGCCACATTTTCCCTAGTCTTCTCTCGGTGCTGGATGAGCCTCCATCATATTCTGGATGTAGGCTTCTAGCAAGCAGGACAACTCCCTGAACAGCAAGTCAGGTCAGTAGTCCATTCCCTGCAGCAAAGAGTCTTCCACTGCTATGACTCCAATGGAACTTAATGATCCCAGTCAGTCTCACCAGGACTCCTACCCATATTTTCTGTCCATGGGCTCAGAACCCACATTTAAAGCTCATGCCTGGGAACTGTGTCCTGGCTTGAGCTATGACATAGGTGTGCTTGTGCCCAGCCCTGTCCTTTGTTGTCCTGACTGAGCTTTCTGGATGGTCCCTGGACCTTTCATTGTGGGTAATGTTGCCTTTAGTCCTTCCTTCTGGATGAATTTTGTGTCTGCAATACAGGTAGGTTGTAGGTAGCTTTGTCCCTAGTCCTGTGTCTGACCCTGTCTCCTGCTTGCAGCATGCACCCTAGAGCTGATTCAGCGCCAGGTTACTGTTTAACAATCACCAGATCCTTTGAAGAAATGTCACTGTTACCTGCTTACTTTGTAGGGGACAGTGTGACTACACCTTATTGAGTTAAGGGCACTGACTTGGCTTCCTTGAGTCTCAGCTTGTCTCTCCTTAATGGCACTGCCCTGCTCTTGCTGCTTGCTGGGAGCCTCAGCCAACCCTGTGGTTCACTCCATCCAGCTTCATCCTCTTTCTCCTTCATGAGTTTTCTGGAGACATCTCTCTCCACACATGTGTGTGTGTTCTGAGAAGATTATTTTCCCACCCTCATGTGGATGCAAATGTAGTGTAACAAACTTTAGGAGTTTTGAGGCTTGTAGGATACTTTGAGTCCCACATGGGTTTCCCCCAGACTTTATTTTCAATTCCTGGGAACCAAATGTGCTTTCAAAAGAAGAGTTTTTGCTCTAGAGATTTGCCACAAGGTGCTGCTGCTAATTAATTCTGTTTCTCCTCCACCCTGCCTTCGTAGCTGAGGTCTTGGAGACTTAATTTCCTCGCTGTTATCAACTAAAGGCACATCTGCTTTCTGATTCACTTAAGATGATTTTTAAATCAAGCTGGTGCTGCACATGATTCTTTCTAATTGGTATACTCTGACTTATCACCTTGGAGAAATCCTAACCATGCTCTAAATCCTGATGATTAAGTCAGTCTCTTAATAACATCCCAAATCACTTATATGCAGGTGTACAATAATAATTTTATGAGGGCAGTTTCTTGGCTGCAGAAAGGTGTAGGACAGGTCTGAGCCTGTCTCAGAGCATGTTGCTTTTTTTAGTGCCAACCAAGAACCATCTTGTCACTGAAGCATTGTTGTATGGCACCAAGGGGTCTGCCTTCTTGTCCTTAGACATCTGCTAAGATATCTTCTTTCTTTTCACTCCATTCTGACCAATTTAGCAACTTTCCTCAGGAAACCAGCTGTCTGGGTGTGAGCTGAGCATACTACATTATGCTTGTGTACCTGAGCACAGCACCCTTGGCTCATTCACATCATCCTGAAGTGGAAAACCACTGAACCTGCTCTTCCACAGTACCTCTTTACATATGGGGATGGTGGCATCTCACCTTTCCTTGATTTGGCACTGTTATGGGTGACTCAAAAGTAATAATTTTCCCTTTCATCAGGGGAACACGGTGAGCTCTCTATTGCATATTGGGACAACAGAATGTATCTTTGAGATAATGCTTTGTCCTATGAGGAGAGGCTGGTGTTCAGACTGGGCAGCTGAAGTGTCTCAGTGTAACTGTCAATCCAATACTTATATTTTCTGTGATCCATCATCCCATCATAGAGCTTTCTATCAGCTGGTGAAAGGAAAGAGATCAAGGGATAGATCTGACTACCCTTTTGTCTTTCTTTTTGTGAACAATACGGGTCAAAGTTCATGTAAATCCCATCTTGCTTAACCCAACCCAGGAAAAGGTGTTAACTGCCACAGCCTACAGGTAAAGTTGTTCTATTCTGGGACAGCTCTTCTTGAGATGCAGCTGGAAGTAGCACAAAGAGTCAATGCACTGGCAGGGGAAACAGTAATCCTAGCATGCTGGAGGTCCAAATGTTGTTATATGTTCCTCCTCTTCTAATCCCTATCCCAGAATGGCAGTTCATCTTGAGCAAACTGAAGAAGACGCATGATCACAGAATATCATGCTCACAAAGACAGTCATCTGTGCTCAGTGAAGTCTGTTGGGATGTGCTTGCTGCTGACTTGCTGCCAAGGTAAAGCTGGAGGAAACAGTGACAGCTAAGAGGAAGCAGAACTTTCAGATCAGTCCGTTTATATGCTGCTGCCCACTCACAGAGGCTTTACTTTCTGCTAATGGGAAATGTCCTGAAGGGGCTAAATCCCTCTCTTAATCCACTCCCACACTCTCATAAATTCATGAAAGCTGATGGGCATCTTTTGTTCTAATAACTTTGGTCCTCAGGTGACTACTTCTTTACCCACAAGCCCATTGGATTTAAACTACATGAACCAAAAGTGTTATTTGCCTGCATATTAGTCAGCTGTTATGTGTTTTAACTAAGGAATAGCAGAGTTGAGTTAACACATGTATCAATTAATTTATGAAATTAAAAGAAGATTTGTTCAGATAACCTTAATGGATTTTATTAACACAGCACTAATAATTAAGCACTTTGACAGAAAGAAAAGAGAGCTCCTTCAGGCATCTTCAGCCTAATTTTTCTTGGGTCACAAGACAACCTGTATACTCTGCTCAGGCCACACCTTGAAGAGGGAAAAGAAAGCATGGTTGGGCAGGTGGGTAACCCTTTGAAACCCATGCCAGATTTCAGTGTGGCTGTGCTGGAATGACTTTCTCACCAGCCTACATTTAGGTAATGGGTGAGTCAAGGAATACTTGCTTACTTCTACCTCTCTGTTTTCCTTAAATCTCTGCAACATTTTAGTTAGGAACTTGGCAGACAGTTATAACTTAGACATTTTTTTTAGTGCAGAGTTGCCATTTCCTGATCAACAAGCATTCATCATCAAAGAGAAGTTCATGTCCATCTGACACTACTGCCTTGCATCAGAACATCAATAATCAGCTTTGTTTCTCATTAAGGCCAGGGTCAGCATGATGACAGTGCATGCTTTGCTGTCAGGAGTCCTGGATTGACTTCCCTTCCCTGTTTGGTTCCTTTCTTCTGGCTCATCATGACATGAGCATGGCCATAACATCTGGACCTGAGATAAAAAAACATTTCAAAATGAGAAGGTATGGAGATATCCACCTCTGCTATCAGAGCGAGCCTCAGCTCTCCCACCTGTCATTGCAAATGAAAGGTCCCTAATGCTGTAGGTTTAACAAACACAACGGCTAGGTGTCAGGTTTGGCCCTGACCAGACATGGATGGCATGGGCACCACAGGAAGGCTCTGTATTAAAAGCAAATCCTCTTATCTGAATGATCAGAGAGTACTCACCTTCTGTAGTGCATAAAAGTAGGTTTATATATACGGAAAACCTCCAGAAAGTGTAAACAAGATCAAAATGCAACCTCATTACCGGTTGCCTTGGTAAGTGCTGTGTAGCACAGAGCTCTTCAGAAGAGAGTTTGTGAGGAGAAGAAATGATGCAGCCAAAATATTATCTTCTAGGCTCACAGCCCACTGCTTCCTGTCAGTCACTAGATAAATTCTTCCTCAGAACTGCTTCCTTCTGCAAAGGGAATATAGCGCTGTTGCCTGTGATATGCAGTTTCAAAAATGCAGGTTTCTGTTTGTTGGCTTAAGCTATATTTGGGCTTTTGTCCCTTCACCCAGGTTATCATGTCTAGTTGCTGACTTACAGGTGCAAATCAGACAGTCAAATTCAATTTGATGGTGTAATTAATTCTATAGGAATAAAAAGGTTTACAGTAGTATGATAGCACCTTCTGTCTGCAAGCAGTGATGTTAGCTTCTAGAAAGGCTAAAAATACAACTTATTTACTCAGATGTAAAGCAGTGGATTAATTTTCAAGCATATTGGTGAACAGTCAGAAGTCTCTGCCTATCACAGAGAGAAGATGCAGCCTGTATCTGATTGCCTGGGTCCTGCTGAATTCCTTCAAGTCCTGTGGAACGGCATCAAGGGGATAAAATTTGCACTAATTTTTGGTTGGGTTTTTTTGGGTCCTAGTGCAGTGTTTCTTTCACCATTGAGTCTACAGGGAACCAGTAGGAGCTGCACTGTCATGATAAGGTGAAGGGCCAAGTCATGAGGTCAGGGTGCAGGAGGCTTGAAAAATAGGAAATGCTGGATGGGCATGTCATAGGAAGAGTTAGTTGAAGAGATAGGACAGCAGGGAAAGAGGAGAAAGAATGCCTACAAGTGGCATATAGGCAAATTCCACCTTTGTACTCTTATATATATATATATATATATATATATATGATATATTGGATGACAAGCAAAAAGGAGTAGCTCTGTCAGCTTTGCCCAAAATTCAGGCAAGCCAGCTTTGTAAGAAGAATAATGTACAGCTAAGAAGGGAAAATTAAAGCTGTTCCTGTTCACAAACAGGTTGTATGATGTTCTTTCTTCAATTGTTCTTCCAGTCATAAGCCATGTCCTTTACACATCTGTTGTCACCATTGGGTCTGCTCTGCAGTTGGCTGGGCTTCACTCTGCCCACTGAGTTAAGCAAAACTGATAGGAAACAAGGCTCAGATAATTTCTCTGTGGAACTGCTCTTAGCCCTGAATTTCCATCCCCAGTGAAACAAGGCTCTTGCATGGGGTTGAAGCAAGGACTGTACCAAGGAGTCTCTTTTCTGCCACAGCCTTCTGCTCCTCAGACTGTGAGCCACTCTGCTGGGTCTTAAAGGAGAAGAGATCCTACTGGCAGATTGATACCACTGTGATAAGTACCACCCACCAAGGACTATGGTCATGGTCTTGCCACTGCCCTCCTCATGAAGTTTTTTGAAGGTGAAATGCTCAGTGTAGATATATAAAATCAATAATAATAGTGATTATCTCGGTCACCCACTGCGTGAAGAATTGCTAGTGATGATGTCCCATCACTTCACCCCTCAGCTTTACCATACTTTTTAAGGTAACTTTGTTTTTAAAAAGCTAAAAATAGTTTTCCTTTAATCTAGGCATTTTGTTATGTTTTGGTTTGGCTTGCTTTGGTTTTTTTTTTGTGTCAGCAGTGTAATGTAATCCATGGGTGACTATTAGCTTTGACATGAAAAATTCATGGCTGCAATGCCTTCCTCAAGAAAGAGGTTAACATGGTAATTTATCACTGTAAGGTATAATATACTAATGGTTTTGATTTAAAACTGTGATATTTTAAACACTTCATGTGAAAGCAGAAGAGAAACAGTGTACGAAGGAAGCTTCTCAGCATCAAGAATTGAATGCTTTGTTAAAATAATTAATTTGACTTCAGGGACTTCAGTGCTAAAAAAGCTAAAATATAGGCATGTGCAACCTAATTATTTTTCCTGAGGGCTAGGAATTAGTGGTATTATTTGAGGAAAGACAACAGAAAGAAAAAAAAAAGTTCTATTAAGCTATCCTATGATAAAAGATGTGCTAATAATACAAGTTTATTTAATTATCAGCTGCATATATATTCTATATGCAGCTGATACTATATCATTATAGAGACTTTCCTTTTCAACTCAGAAGCTGCAGTCATTAACATAATTTTGCAACATTTTTCATTTCCACTTAGTTTTTTCAATTTGTCTCACCTTTAACTGCTATCTGCCATTTTCAGTGCTTTGCCACTTCTTCGGATTCCTTCTCTTCTGTGGATTTTGTCTCTGCTACTGAAGTGCTCCCCATAGAACTGGAAGTTCATCACACAGCTCTCCCACTCAACTTGATTTCCCCTACAATTTCATGACTGTTTTCCTCAGTATCTCGTGGTAATCACAACAGCTATAAGACAAACATAGAGCAGCCTGTTTCCTCATGTCCCCACTCTGTCCCCATACTCTTGACCTCACCTGTGGACTAGTCCTGCTTCCCCAATTGGGAGAAGAGACCAAGACCAGCCTTGATACAATCTCTTTTTAGGTAGTTGCAGAGAGCAATAAGGTCTCCTCTCAGTCTTCTCTAGATTAAACAACCCCAGTTCCCACAGCCTCTCTCCATAAGGCATGCTTTCCAGACCCCTCACCAGCTTTGTTGCCTATTTGTTTTTGTGCTGTGTCCCCTCTTGCTGTGTTTTTTTCTGCCAGTGCACAGAACTACCTCCAGCCTGTCTTGCTCCATCTTTGGTTCACATTCCCAGAGCTTGTACCTTGGCCCATGTCTTTCTGCTCCCTGCATCCTTGTTCTTGTTGAATGGGAGAAACATTCTGTCCAGGTGTCTTTGTGTTCTGTCTTACTTCTCTTTTCCTAGGATAACTTGAGATCATCCCATTCTCTCCTCCTCTTCCTCTGTGCTCTGCATTCACATCTGTTGATACACATGTCCTTTGCTTCATTGTTCCTCTATATGTTTTAATTAGGATGTTTGGCACAGCTTTAGTTCCTTTAATTTAATTATCCTGTTCTTCATTCCTTTTTCTCAGAACCTCTTTTCTTGCTGTATTAAGTTCATTCTTCATTTTGGTTCTTCAGCTGTTAACAAAATAAAGTATAATGAGCATCTATCAAGATCCATTTTCCGTTTACCCATGAAGCCACTATGATTACTTTTGATTAAAATACAGATGGTCCTGAATGGAGCTGAGGCATAATTAAAATGAAAGAAAACTCACCTCAAGACTTGTTTAAAATTTCATCTGAATCCAAATCTGTGTTTCCGTAGCTTTATCCCGTGTCTATGTTATGTGCTTTTTTATAATCCACAAATCTCTTTGGTGTTAGGAATTCACAGACCATTTGTCTTACATTACCTGTAATGCTAGGATAAAGCTGAAATATATGTCTCAATTTACCTCCCTAGAACTGAAAGATCAGTCATATGTAAGCAGTCAGTTGTGCTGATTACAGTGATCACTAAACCAGCCGCATCCTCATCTTACTTGCTCTGTTTTAGAATGGGAAATGATGACAACAGCTTCATTTCTGCTGAATGTTCTCACTCTCTGTCTCTCTCCCTTTTTGTCCTTCTAATTTCCATTTATTTTGAACTGACAATGAATTATCATAGATTATGTACAGAAAACAGCTACTATACATAAGGTACAGCCCTTAGAGAAACAACAACAGCCTGGCTGAACATAGAACGTTTCTCTTCTGCACTAGTGTACCCAAGCCAGAGATATTCATTATAGCTCCTTGCTTGGTAGGTTTGTATCATCCTCCTTTTGCTCATTTTTATTCTGATTCTTTTCCCCACCCCAGATGCAACACAATCCATCCAGTGCATCCCAGGCGGATCATCATCTCTTAAGGATGATTCTACCTCACTTAGTGACAGGTTAAGTCATTTTCTTGCAGCTATGCATCTGAGAGGTGGAGGGACAAGAGGGATTGGACTAAGTGCTCCAAACTGCAGAGATTTATCTTTATGTCAGATGTCGTAAGTATGTGGTACATTCACTGACTGTCAGTGTTTAGTGCCAGCATTGATCCTCTTTGGAAATTCCATATTAAATTGCCTTTCAAAGGTGTAACTGGGAGAGGGATGATGTTTCTGAAAAGACAAAGTTTCTTTATTTTTGCCTTGTAGAATCCATGCAATGCCATTCCAAATTCCCCTCTCTGTACTCTGAACAAAAAGGAACTAGACATGTGTTTAACTCCTTCTTCCATTTTTTCTTTCAATTTTCAGACCAAAATGGTTTTTTTTTCTCTTATTTAAACTGCAGCTGCAATTACATATCAGATCCCTGGAATTGAGGAATCCATGATTCTAATATTCCCACTTGCCTGTGTGCTTCTGGCTGTCAAAGCTGCTGAGTATGAACAATGCTGAGTTGTCCAGATTCAGAGGTAGAATTTGTCTGGCTTGCTTTACTGAGACTCTGCAAACTCTCTTCACTTGAAGACCTGAAGCACCCTGATCTCTGTTGTTTGTTCAAAGTGAAACATTTCTTTGTCTTGCCTACATAGTTTTATGGAGAATAGTTCCTCAAAAACAACACATTCCTCTCTGAGTATTTTCCCCAAGTATGCTTAACTATTAATTGATTGTTCCCTAAAAATTACCTGTGATTCCAAGAACACTGGGAATGTGTCCCCTTGTCACTGAACAGTGGTAATTGCAGCACTTTGTGTCTATAGGTCCATGGAGGTTATCACTGTCTTCCTGTTGGAGAAAGGTTCATCTGGCTGATGGTAGTGAGATGACTTGTGGGTGTGCTTGACAGGTAATACATGAACTGATAGGTTTGGATGCTGCAACTAGTTCCCAAAGAGCCTGACTGTTGTAAGCTATGAAGAAATGTTAGGAGATGATGTAGCATGGGGGAGAAGAGCAAGCTGCTAAAGCTGAAGGACTGGAAGTTTGAGCTCTGCTCTGGTGTTGGTGGCACAAATCTGTCTAGTCCCAGATATGAAGTGTGAGTCTTTCTCACTTGAGTCCCACAGTGCATGAAGTACCAGAGAGGTTGTCTTCTTCACAGACAGAAGACAGAGAATGCCCCAAAGCTTGCCACAGGAGCCACACTATACCTTTTGTCTGCTCCAGCATGTAAGCAGGATGTGTGCAGGCAACCCAGGTATGCCTGTGTCAAATGTCACTGCATGGTCTTGCCAGTGTGTTGCACTTTCTCCTGTGTCTGGAGTGCAGGGAGCAGCACCTGCAGCTGGCCAGCAGGAGCCCTGAAAGAGGCATTTCAGGAGGAGATGTTTACACCAGCTGTCTGACTGAGCTGATGTCTGTCTTGGCATCCCTCTGTAGCTGTCCTCACCTGGTAGCATAGGGCAGGAGAGGGAAGTGTGAAGGGAAGGTACTGACTCTGCTGTTGGGGAATTAAATTTCTCTGTTGCTGAGGAATGCAATTTCCTGGTTCTTTCTGTGCTCATCAGGCACAGATTATTTCTGCCTTCAGCTTTAATGAAGAGAGGATATCAAGAGGCAGCAGTGGCAAACCCAATCTAACATCATCACCTTGCAGGTATGGGCAAAAAACATGTATATCACCATGCTCCTATTTAACTAAGCATGGTCCTTTCAGAATGAATACAGTGTGACTGAGCAGCAAGTTCACCATTTAAAGTGAAAATCAACACTTCCCAGGAGTGAGGTAGATCATTAAGCATTTTGTTACATGAGCCAGCATCACTTTTCTAAAAAAAGGTGTTGGGATGTTCAGCCAAATGAGCAATTCAGCTGGCTTAACTTTCCTGACCGCTTTCTAATTTGGTTTTAATGAAGATACAATTATGAGGTAATGTCAGTAGAGCAGAACATTGTCACAGGATAACAGTCTCCTGCTGCTGCATAAATGGTAAATGCAGAAAATACAGAAGGAAAGCCAGAATGTTTATTTTCAAAGCACAAGGCATTGATCCTGGGACACTCTTTTATTTTGATACCTCTATTTCCATTTTGTCAAAAGGATGGTGGGCAGCAGATTCAATCTGTTTTGGCCTGCTTCTGCTTCATAGGAGTGGGAGGAAAACTCTCAAGGTGGCTCTGCTTGCAGTGGGAAGGCACTGCTGCTAATGGCAGCTCATGAGTTAGACTTGCAATTGCTCACTTTAACCTGACTGTCCGATGGCATTCGTGCTGCCAGAGCAAATGCAGCAATTGAGTGCCTCAGTCAATTGGTGCCACAGAATAACTTCACTATGATTGTACTGTTTATGATAGTGAACCTCCTTTCAGAAACCAGCCTTTTTATTTTTTGACTGGCTGGAGCTCATGATGTTGTCTTTTCTGGTGAATAACGTCTGCCTTCCAGCACTGCAGAAATAAGGAATTTGTGTTCCAGCACATACTGTTCACCTCCATTGCAAATCAGGCTGCAAAATTATTTCCATTCTGAACTTCAGTTCCCATTTTTCTTTTAAGTTTTGCAAAACTTCTTTGGGGAGAAATTTTCTTCCCAGGCATTTAAGCCAAGTAATAGCTTTAACTGTTTTTTGCATTATGAAGGCTGACAAGATATACTATCTCCTAAAGCTAAGACTGCTTTTTCAAGCAGAAAACTTCAAGAAATAACTGCAAATGAGACTTAAGCTAAAATATGGATAAATTTTGGAAGTTAAAACTGTGAAATTAGTACTAGCTGAAGAGAACTGCCTTTGTTCTGTCTGAAATATTTGGTGTTTTGAATTTGAACACTAACAGCAATTTGGAGCATACAGACTAAATCTTAAATCTTCCAGGATGGCCAAAGAATAATACTTCTTATAAAGATGCTCTTCATCAACAGCTTGCAAAGTGTTTTATGCTGATCAGAATGAGATCTAGCCAGATACAAGTTTATTAAAAAAATCCAAGGGTCTTACATTTCCACTCTAAAGTGGAAGCAAATCAAGTCTTTCAGATCTTTTCAATGATAATTAAAAAATGAGATTCCTTTAGCACACACCATATGTTAAGCACATCCAAGCTGAGAGGGATTTGCTTTCAAGCCCAGAGTAGGCCTTGTATTTAAAAGTGTCCTAACTACTGCATTGCTTACAGTCATTTTGCTCCTGCACAGGTAGGTGTTCATATTGATGGTGATGAGACAGGCTCAGTGGGTTTGTGGATGAGCAGTTGGCTGGAAGTTGGAAGCTGCACTTCCAAATTCCTCTTTTGACTCATACACGTTTGGGCTGGGTCTGCCATCTTCTGCAAGAGGACATGCTGCCCCATGCCTGTCCCACTGACATTGCAGGAGGCAGATGTTCTTTACCTGCTTTTTCTTCATGAATGACAACATTTGTCGACTCCCCGCTGCCCTACACGGGGCTCCAAGCGGTTGTTTTCCACTTACTTCTCTACAGCTGAGGTAAAGCACTCTCCCTGATGAAATGGGACATCTCCCTCTGGACCAGTGAAACTTCCCTGCCAGCCAGCAATTGTTCTGACAGATACATTCTTAGGAAAGCTTTGTTTTGTCATATTGCCGTTTTCCAGTCAGAAGAAATTATTTTACCAACCAGACAAGCCTCATGTCAGTGTCTTAGCATCATCTTCTCAGACAGGAAAGACAAGACATCATAAGTGAACATGAAACCAGTCGTAGAGCTGGGCATAAGACACAAGTGCTCAGTATCTTGTGTTCTCAGCATGTTGCCTTACCTTTGACTATAAAGTAAAAAAAGTGTTTTCAGAAATAATGCTGTGAGTCTGGCTACATGAATATAGGTGTCATGAGGCTGTATTTACATCAGGGTTACCTGATCAGAATTAGACTTAGAGTGCGTCATGCAGTTTTGCATCCCTGAAGGCTGTGCCCCTTACAGCCCCTGTCATTTAGCTGTTGATGTGACTAAAGGAGGCTGGAAAAATTGCATGCACACACTGTGTTTGTGTAAAGGTACACCCACGCAGCCAAAGCAAATGTCAGAAAGCAAGAAGGACCTAGACTAAGAGGATCACTTCAACCTGAGCTGGCTCCTGCTGAGTGAGACATGGGAGAGGGACAGCTCTCTCAAACTGAGCCACTTTTCCAACCGGCTCAATTTGAAAGCTCCTGGGGACAGTAGGAGGCTACTGTATAGCTGGAAGCTGCCAGGAAACCATCTATGTGCTTCTAAGAAAATACTCCTTACAACTTACCTACAGTGCCAGGAGCTGAAGGAAATACCACAGGACTTCCCTGTGCTTCCTGAGGTAAGACCATAATGCTTCTGGATGTTCCTTTTACTCCTGGTAGAGGAAGTCACCCTCTTCCCCAAAACATGGCCTCTGTCAGAGTTCCAGAGGTCATGAGAGGGCAGTGTTCCTCCCTTTGAGGAGGACATGGGCACCTTTGTTTGTAAAGAGTTCTCTTTAACCCGCTGATTTCTCCTTGCCCAACTGAGACACCGAGGAGGATGGTGGCTCCAGAGGGAGGAATCTCTGCCCAAGGGATGGTGTGAGTAGTGGGAGGGAGTCAGTTGCTGTAATGTAAAAGGCACGTGAGGCTTCTCTCCTACTTTACTCAGGCCCTTGCAAAGATGTGGCCATGGCATACTGGGGGCAAGCAGGGGACAGCTGTCATGCCCCTGATGCTGTGGACATGCTGGGAGGTCTACTAGCTCAGAAATGTGAGGAAAAGACCAGAGAGGCTGCCTGAGCTATCTTCAGCCAGCTGGTCAAACAATGAGGCTGTGGTAGGGACAGAAGCAGCCCTACAGCACTGTCTTTAGCACAGGCAGCAGCTCCCAGGCGTGAGCTCCCCTGCCTGGTCCCTAAGCCACTGTGCTCTCTGCTTCGCTGCAGCACCAAAGGGCTGTCATCGAAATAGATAGACAGGGCTGTCTGATGGAAAGTAAAACTGGGGAGGGAAGAGCAAGGAACAACATATTTCCCTTTAAATGAATAGGAACTTCCTGTCATCCTGTGGAGAATTTCACTTTTCAGTGACCGGCACTATAAAATACACCTATTGGTAGAAGTAAAGATGTTTTACGATTGTCCATACTGAGCTATGATTGACTGAAAGTCTAGCAAATCATTCCTTTGTTCTCCTCCCAATGGTCTTGTAACCTCACTCCACACAGTGCCTGCTTTTCCTTTAAAGATAACCAGGGTAGGAGAGAACAGCTGTCACCAGCACCTAATGAATGAATTTTGAGCCATGCTATAATTTCCCTCTGCTTGCTATAAGGACACGAGGAAAACAAGCAGAGCAGAAATCATCTGGCAAGAATCAGGTGGATTTGTGCTCCTGAGCAGCACGACAGTGCCATCGGGAGACGAACTGCTCCCTGGGAAGCTGAAGCAGCTGCTTCCTCAGTAAGGTGTGGGTTGCTGGAGAAAGGGAGGAGGACTCAATGGGAGTTTTGCCATGAATGGCTTTTTGACAAAAGGTGCTGTGCAATCACTGCATATTGTGGTGGAGGGGACATGGTGGAGTATTTCCAGCAAGAGAGGGTGCATTTGTATCAAATCAATACGCATGCTGTTTTCTCTGTTGGAATGTTGTTGTTGTCCTTTATTACATTCAAGAGAAACATCTTTATCTCATGGTGATTTGGGTGGGATGTGACATTGCCTCATGTAAAAGGGGCCTGTAATATCAAGGAGACAACCGTGAAATAACACATTACACACTGAATTGAACAGCAGGCTCATTTACATTCCTTTAATTTGGAAATACGAACATTCAGAAACCCTCTTCTCCACTTGCATTCCCTTATTTGGGAAACATGTAAATTACATTTATGATAATTTAGTATTTAACTGGTACAAGCATTGCAAATTCCAGAAGCAAATGCTTCAAAATACACAGGATCTGTGCCAGCTTCCTTTGCAAATGCCTGTGGTAAAAACTACCTCTGCAGATGACTCCAAACGCTGTGTCTCCAGCTTCTGGATCTGTGCTTGCAAATGCTTGCAAAGCAGATGGGACAGCTGGGGTGAGGTTTGTAGGGCTGGACCTTTTGTCCCAATCACAGGGCTTACGGCATGTGGCAGATGGTTTTAATTAATAAAGTGGGAGTATCACTTCTTCAGTTGCATGTGGTATTGTTTTTTTTGCAGCCTATGAGATCCTGGAATTGCAGATGAAAATGACAGCGAAGGACCTTTTAGATCAGCCATGCTCAAACAGTGCTGATAGGCCTCTTCTGCAGTAATTGCACTGCTACATTTTCCAGTCTGCCTTGGAAACCTTTTACTGCTAGCAACTTGTGTTCAGTTGCTCACCAGACAGCTTGTTCTATTGCCTGTGTAATAGCCCTTATTATTAAGTCATTTCTCTTATATTTATAAACAGGATTGTTCCTCTGATTATTCAAGACCCTTTTACCATCTCTGCTGCAGGGAAGGTCTGTCCTACCAGCACACAAATACTGGTGCTCATCCTGCCACAAACTCCTCCACAGGGCTCTTACCCTGTGAATTGCTTTACATCAAGCCCATCACCTGCATCTTCCTTCACTGTTCCTGCTGCTCCTTCTTAAGTCCTCTGCCACTTTTCGGTGTCCTTTTTAGAAAGTGAGGCCTAAAAATGTGTGCTGTGCCCCAGCTCTAGCTTTACTCAGGTTTTATAAAGCTTCACTCATCACATCATCCTCTTTTGTCAGATGACAAGATCCCTCTTCACTCTGTACACCCTGGGATAGTGATTACTCCCCTTTCTATGTGAGCTTTTATGCTCTTAATTACCCACTATAAGCCCAAGGTCTTTTCCTGTATTAATATTTTCTTAATATCTGTGTTGATTATTGTTTCTTCTCTTCAGGTCCATTACTGTTACATTCATCAATATTAAGGTGGGTATTTTAAATTTTTTTACATCTTCCCATGACTCAGAACCTGCCAGATAATTCTGAAACGGGAATTTACTAGCCCTCTTTACCTATTCATTTTATATTGTATTGCTTTCAGTGCTAGCAAGGTTAAGTACACCATTGTCTCATATAGATAAAAAAGAAAGAGTATGGAGGGGAATAAAAATATTTGGATAAATAATTGAAAGTTGAAAGTAAGATTTGTAGAAAAGCAAGAAAAAATGAATCTTAGGAAATATAAAACATGTATTTAAAATTTGACCCCTTGTCCAAACTGAATAAAAAGAGAAAGTATAGAAACAAAACCTCATATCTTCTTTAACAGAAAGTTGGCAGTCTTTGTCAAACTTGAACTTTCATATGAGCACTTTCATCTTAGCTTCACAGCCTTTGGGGGCAAAGGTGTTCTGAGTAATTCTGACAAAGGCTGTGACAAGGTAATACCTGCCCTTTTTTTCTACCTGTTTCACAGAAGAAACAGTACAGAATTCATTGGTTCTGAATAACAGTTCATCCCCTTTCAGAAGAAGCCTGAAATATTTGCCTAAAGTTAACCAGGAGCCATGTCTCAATGGGCTTCCACGTGCCCTTGCTGTGCAGAGCAGAGACTGAAGCAAGAACATGCTGCAGAGCCTCAGTCAACAAGAGTCTCAAGAGCAAAACTGTGTTTAAAAAACACAAAATCCAAGGCAGCAATAACAAAAACAAACAAGCCCCCCAAATTATGTCTGTAAACCAGAAATATTTCCATGTTTATTTCTTTACATTGTCAATAGTCTTTGACAATATGTGTCATTTCCTACAGAAACTTGCACAGATAAAAAGAAAGGACAAGTTTGTGGGAAGCCCATCCATAGTAAGAAAGACATAGCTAAAGAGTGGTCTAGTTAAATGAAAAAAATACTTCATTGCCTAGACACCCAAGTCAATGGGCTGAGTTCAAAAGAGCAAAAGAGCTTCTTATGCCCATTCCTCAGCTGTACTCCCTTTAGAAATTTAAAAAATAGAAACTTGCCAAACCAAGTACCTGCTGCTGCATGAAGATGCAAGAAGTTCTGGGCACATGTTGTCCATCAGGGGCTGCTGGTGCTTCTGAAATGGCATCAGGTTATGTCTACTCTTTGTCACTAAAATAATCCTGACTTTTTAAATTGAGATCCAAAGATAACACCACTTGACATTCCCTGTGGATGACTGACTCCCAGGTGACATTACCAGCTTGTGGCAAATATTTTGAAGTTTTGTTAACCTTCTTGGCAAGTTTGCCTTATACCTGTGTTGCTCATTCCCAATGGGTTTGAGAACCATTGGTTTGCATTATCCCTGAGGCAAAGAAGTTCAGGAGGGGAGCCCAAACAGGACTCCTTGATTATATGAGAGATTTGCTCTGACAGATTCACTTTCAGCAATTGCATCTGCACACCTGATTTAGGGTTCCTCAGCAGGCGGTAGTGGAAGCTGATTTCTTAGAAAGTAAATACCCAGCAGTCAGGACTGTAACAGATGTTACGGATGGGACCAGTAATTCACTTAACTGTGTCTCAAAAACCCTCTTTTCTATACATTTCTCCTTGGTATTCTCCTGGGCAATCACTAGCCCTGCTATATTTGTGGTTCTCATTTAATTCCCTGACATGTTCTTATTTTTTAAAGCTTTATTTTCAGCTATTGAAGTACAAGAAATTGCTTTTGGCCTCCAGCCTTGATTTCTAAAGAGGCAACAAGAGACTCCACTTCTCTTAAGTTAAAGGGAATGTTTTCCACTTTGGTGTGAATAGCTCTGGGGGCATTTCTGAGCCCACCTGCACTTTTCTACACTGGTCTGTTCCCCTAGTGGATGCTAATCTCTTTCTGCTCTTCTAGTGGAGGGCACAGCAGGCAGACCAAGACCTCATGAAGAAGTAACTTCTTTTGAGATGAAAGGCTTGGGTTTAGGCATAGCCAACATATCCCTCTACCCTAGGGCTTCTTAATTTATCACTTTCTGCAAAACAACTATCCAGCAAACAGTTAGTTACAGTGTGGATAAACTGCCTGCAAGAAAGGAGTAGAGGACAGCTTTCCTGGCCCAGAGACAAGGAGGGCAAGTGGGATCTGTACTGAGACCAAGCACCTCAAGACATCCCATGGAGGAGGGAGAGGCATCTCTTCGCTCTGGCAGGTCAGACTGCAATAGGGGTACATGGGCAAGAGGTGCAACAGCACCAAGGGGTGGCTGCATGCCACAAACTGCTGTCATCAGTGTCTGCAAGCTGTCACCTAGCTGTTGGCTACATGGGGCTTCTTCACAGGTTTGGAAACTTCTTGCTCATTTGTCTTTGGGTCTTACATTAGGAGGCCCTCTGGGCAGGGGGATCAGGCTGCAAGGAGTCAGGATTGAGGACAGCTCTGACAGGACTCACTCAGTGGTCACAAGTGCACTTTCTTCAGAGACAGGACTGTGGTCATAGAGCCTGTGGTCACCCTGTGGCATCACTTGGGTTAAAAGGCAGGCACTGCGGATGACACTTCTCAATAGGGAAATATAGATGCACACGTAAATGCCATGTACAAGTAGTCACTCTTTTCATGGCATTACATCAGAAATGTTACTGAAATCATCACAAATTATGTCTGCTGTATAATCTTTTTTTTCTCCCTTACTTGGTCTATAATTACAGCACCTCCAAAAAAAAAAAAATTGTATTGGATTTTTCTGTCATGATCTATGTTTAGGGCTTGGCAGGATTCAATTTTAATTTCAACTTCAATGATAATGTTTTATTACCTCTGTTCTTTATTTATAGTTATACACTGCTTACTTATAGTGATGTAAATATTTTTCATCTTGCATCCAGGAAAGTGCTATTATCATTGGTTGAAAGAAAAGCAGCCTTCCTCTTTTGAATACCTTGTGTTTTTTCAGAGATGGGGTCTACAAATTCATCTTCCATCACAAAATTTAGCTCTTAATCTAAACACAAGACAAATGACAAATACATTACAAAACCCTTCCTGACAGAACCTGTCCATGTTTTGTTTTCTGGAATATTGCATAAAGTGGCAACATGAATCACAAGTAACAGTGAAGTTTGGACAACCTAGAAAATGCTCTTTCTAGTTGTTGGAGGAGGGAGAAATGTATTGTGCTATTAAAACCAGAGATGAGCTGAGAAAAAAAATAATAATTATGCATTTTGATAACCCAAGAAGATCCCATATGGAATATGAGCAAGTGTTAACAGAAGTATCATTAACCAAGTAATACATCTACTGGAAAAAAAAAGACTCACAACATCTTAGAGAAAATAGACAAAAAGTTAGCCTGTGAGTAGGTGAGTAAGTGGGTGTCAGTGCTGGAGCATTACTTCAGAGAGGAAGCGGCATGAGACTGGACAGCCATGGATCAGGCATTTCATCATCCAACTCTCCAGCACCCCAGGACTCCAGTACCAATAAGCTGCCAATCAATCAGTGGAAAAAGTTTCCTGAATCAAGGCTGCTTGCTGGAGAGAGTGCCTCGTTTATCCAGGAGAATTAAACCCCAAGCCTTCAGTGTGAGCCATGTGGGTGTCAAGACCAGGTTTCTGCTGACTCCAGTGAAGATAAAGGTTTTACCTGCACAGGAAAGCAGTGGGATGGTGAGTATGTCTTCTTCATTCCCCCAGCCACAATGGCCACTTCTCTCCTGAGGTACCAGTAGGGAGCTCCTTCCTTTCCTGCCTACTAGCAGGCCTGTCCAAAGTGGTGTTGCTGGAACTCCAGTTGTTGCTCAGTGATGCTGAAAGCTGAGAAATACCACGTCAAATTTTTCTTTCATGAAGGGCAAGGTTTAATTTTAAAAGAATGCAGAATAATGGAAAATAATTAGTCCTTATATGCTGGCAATATGGGAGTTACTGGTTCAGAGCAGTAGAGCAGGGAATGGGAATTGACTGCTCCCATCTTGATGCTGATATTTTTTGCTAAATGATTTGGCAGAACAAACCAAAAAAGTGAAGTCTATAAGTGTTTTCTGTTGACACCATAATGATCCTAAGTGCTCTGACAAAATTGCTACTAAGCATTTTACTCAGAGTATTTGTAGAATAGGCCTTAAGAATTATTGATAGTAACAAAATAACATATTAATGAGCATTTTCCCCAAGCTAGTGTACCACCAGAGAATTTACAAGTACTAATGTGCACTAAATTTGCAAAGTACAATTTTAATTCCATCCTGTAGAGTATTTAAATCTTAAGAAAAATTGCCAACTAAGTAAGTAGCAGACCTAAAGTACAAGTGTCAGAGCTAAAACGTCCTTTACTTCCTTACACAAAACCAACAAACTCCATCAATCTCAAAGTTTTTGTTCAATACTCCACTGCCAGAAACAATTTTCAAATTCAGATGAAGGGGAAAAAAACCCACAATAATAATAATAATAATTTAAAAAAAATAAATACAAAAACACACCAAAACTGAGTAGTACATAAGACAGACATTAGATCAGTGTAGGGACCTTGATTTATGCCAGAGATACAGCCAGGAGGCAGCACAAGAGAGTAAAGTTCTCCATGACTTGTCTGACAAGATGTTGTGTTTTTACATATGCAATGAACAGCTCTATATCAAATCAGAGGAGAAGGTAATCATAGATTCATAGATATTCCTCCAAACCCTCCTCACTTTGCAGGTCTGGCAAAAAGGGATGCCTTTTTGATCAAGTTCAGTTCTTGGATTGGTCCAAATTAATAGGTTTTTTTGGTCTGCCCCAAAAGCAGGTGAATCTCACAGAGGGAGGCAGGCAGAGAGAAGATGTGAGCTGGGGAGGCAAATCAGGCAGGATGCATCAGTTTGAGAAGATGGATCTCCCTATAACAGCTGCTCTTTTAACTTCATGTGCATGGGTAAGTACAGATGTGTGTGAAGATCTAGGGGAACAAACCGTGTTTTCTGACTAAGTTCAGTCTCTCAACCTGTACTCTGTGGTTTCTTCACATCACCTTTGGTGATGCAACATTGGCAGCAATCCTCAGGAAAACATCTGGCTGCTTTGGCAGGTAAATGATCAGCAGCTGGGAAAAAAATGGAGTTCACATGGGGACAGAGGCACTGAAGGGCTCTCTGAGTTATTGATTTTTTTCATGTGCTCAAGGGAGCACAATGGGGAAACAGATTTTGCATCAGCTCAGGTTACCTAGAAATTTCTATAATTTGCCATGTAGCCCAGTTTCCAGATTGATAACACTGCTGAATAAACAACACAAACGACCCTTGAAGAAAATTATTAAATGTTTGAAAAAAATTGGGTGGTGCTGGGGTTTCTCTTGTCCAGTTTTCCTCCTCTGCCCTCTTCATGGCTGGACCTCAGGTACCCTTCAGCTGTTGGGTGGGTGGAGGACCTGGCTCCTTTTCCCACAGGTTTTTTTTCTTCTGTCCAGCATTCTCCTGCTTGTACAGGCATTGTAGTTACTTAATTTTGCAGAAACAGCCATGATATGAAGATGTATTTTCAAGCCCTCATATTCCTCAGATCCCTTATGTCTTTCCTTTCAAGCACAGAGGTTGCACTTGTTTTAGGGCTGTACCTATTTCTGCACATGGTGCTGTGCTCACTCCCTTGCTGATGCCTATGAGTCCATAAGTCCTCTAAAAATATTCCATATGAAGGTGAGGGGTGAAAGTTGGCAGTTAATAGTCCTTTTCACACAACTCTTCAGGAAACATCTACACTGAGGGCCAATTCAAAATACAGCTCTGCTTTTCCATACATAGCTCTCCCTGCTGCTCGCTCAGCTCTAATCACTAAGACCTGACTGCTTCAGGAAAGATAAATGCATTGATGGGATTTTTTTTATGTCCTGTTGTACATGAATCATTGTTCCTGTCACACAATAACTGTAATTATTACTTTTCTGGACCTTTGGCCAATTGTCTTAGCAGAAGATAAAAAAAAAAGCAGCAGAAAAGTGGAGGATGCAAAATCAGAAATCTTGAAAATAAAAATAACCCCTTGCTATTAGAATTGTTCCCTTCAGGTCAGAACCCATATGCATGCACATGTGCACACTTTGCTTCCTCTACTTTGCAGTGCCTAGGGTAGTTTGTCTAGTTTTAAATTGGCCAAAGTAGATGAAGGGTGGCAGAAGGTTATTTTTAATCTTATAGTATGTTATGGGAGACTGTTGTGGCAAAGAAGCATAGAAAGTGGAGGAAGGCAGAGGGAACATTTTGTATGAACTAAAGGAGCACATGATGTGAGAATTTCAAAGCTCCTTGTGCCAGGTTGTAATAGTAAAAAAACCCAAACCATCCCAACCAACCAAAAAAACCCAAAAACTAAAATCAGTCCAACAAAACAAAACAAAGCAAAAACAAAAATACAACCCCACTATTTTTTTTTTCTTGTTTTCTTC
This sequence comes from Ceyx melanurus, assembly GCA_024611195.1. NCBI lineage: Eukaryota > Metazoa > Chordata > Aves > Coraciiformes > Alcedinidae > Ceyx > Ceyx melanurus. The sequence continues at coordinate 58,220 of JANHGL010011567.1, read as the reverse complement.
CTAATTCCCTCAGAGGATATGTCCCTGTGTAGTACACAGCAGTCTTGGCTTGGCTAAGTCTGTCGTGTAAGTATAAAAGAGAGCCTCATTACTGGACTTTTCCAGAAAGCTCCTGTCTGGTTATATGGCTCAGCATAACAAAGAGTATCACCACTAATACACCCAGGAGCTATGGATTTTGCACCACACTGTAAACCTGCCTGACCCTGGGAGATGCTGTGAACTGATCAGATGGGAAATCAGAGGACACCCTATTCCCTGGGCAGTTGACAGAGGTCCCTTCTATTTCCACTCCTTCCCCTTCAAAATATCATTTTGTTCCTGCCTCCCATCCTATGGTTTGTTTGGCTTTTTTTTCTTTTAATTTTTTTTCTTACATAAGACCATCCTTAGCAATTGCAGACAGGTCCAGCTGTGGTTAATTTGGCATAGAGAAAATAACATCAAACAGAGCAGTGCTGGGGAAACAAACAACCCAGTGCAAAGCCTGCCCCTAATTGGCTGATGAAGGAAAACTGGGGCTTCTCAAGAAACAATTTCCATAGCAATGGTAATGGTGAGGAAGCTGTGCTGTGAACTGTGGGCAACCCACCACAGCTCTTTGACCTCTGAACTGCAGGGTGAATTGGCACTGGCCTCAAAGAGCTGGCCAGAGTGCCCAAGGCTCCCAGCAGCAGCTGCTGGTGGAGGCACCATGTTTAGCAGAGTATCACTCTCCCACTGAGGGACTCCTGGGGCTTGGCATGGGCTGAGCCCGTGGGGAGGTAAGGGGGAGGTAAGCACAGTGCTGTACTGTGGGGTGGAAATAAGATTCCTCCTCTCCCCCACCCCCTAAAGAAACAGATGCCATGTTGTATAGGCCTTTTCACTTTGCATTTCTTTTAGGTAAGAAACAGGATTATGCCTCAACCTGAGTACTGATTGCTATCATTTCAAACGGACTCACTTTCTTTTATTCTCTGTGTAATGAAATAATTCAGGAGATTTCCAAGCAAGAGTTTTTCCCCTTCAGAAGAAGCTCTGCAGATGCCATGGGTAATAGGGGCACACTGACAATTATTAAGGCCATGCTCTTATTTTTTGATGGTTAAGGTAGCTTGCTTCAAAAGTAATTAATGAATGGGATATATTTACTTTTCTGGGAATAAGTGAATAATGATATATGTTTGCTTGTCTGGGGATGTCTTAAAGAAGGCTTGTTTTCAGGGAAAGAAGCCCACTGCAGGAATCTCAGGGTGGGGAACCACAGCCTCCCGTGTTGCCAGCTGCTTTTGTAAACCCTGGTCATGCATATAGCAAATTTGAGTGTGTCTTTTATTTTTGCCAGGCAGGCCAGAAAAAGCAAAGTCAAGTTCCTGGCAGCTAAATCATGAACAAACGTTGCTCTTAATTTGGTGTAGTACATAATTAACAATTTACAAATTATAATAGGCCTTAGAGAAAAAACAGATCAAAGAGAAAGAAACCCTCTCTAATTCTGGACTTGAAGCTTCAAAAGACAAATTAATCCTTTCTGATAGATGTCTGTTGGACACACTTTCCCCAAGCTGTACCTTTATTAAGGCTTAATTCCCACTCCATTATGGTTTGGTGCTGAGGGGAATTTGGTACCTTGATACAAGGAGCCATTCCTCACAGCACACAGCAGTAGCTGGCTTCACTTCAATTAGTTACACCCATACCCTTTTCAAAGCTAGAATGAACATTTCTGCTTTTGGCAACATTCTGATTGCCAGCTATGACCAAGACTGGATCAGAATAAAAGATAGGCAAGGCTGATGGGATTTTCTCTTCACTGCCCTTGTCTGGCTTGCCTTTTTCAACAGCTGTTCCTGAAATAAGTGGAAAGACTAGTCACTAACCAGCCTCTCTCACAGTGTATGGTCTCTTCATTATTGTTATTGGTACCAGCAGTCTGGAAAGCATGCAGAAGAATCTGCCCATAAGTTAAGAGTCTGAAGACACAGAGAGAAATACAGTCATGATATGTAATGCACCAATTGGCCTGAAGATGGATTTGTCTCAAAGCAACGTGTCATATTTTTATCTGCCTGGATTTTTGGAAATAAATTTTACAAAACTGCTTTTTGGTGCAAACAAAAGTCAGCAGGCTCCAAGGAGCATACATGTTTCAGGAATTGGGGAAAAAAAATCAGTGTATCAGAGATGTGATTTAAGGGACAGAAACAAACTGGAGGGAAAAGAATTCATGAAAACAGAGTGGTGCTGAGGATGAAGGTGGTCATTTTACTACTTGGCAAGAATGTCTGGGGTTTTTTTACTTCTTTCTTCATCTTCTTTCTGAGAAAAGCCGGACTTTTCTATTTAAATATTGCTACTTTTGGATCATTTTCTGATATTCAGCATTCTAGTGTAGAAATAAAAGTTTGTCAGGGAGGGAAAACATCGTTGTTGTTGTTGTTGTTAACTTTTAGTAAGAAAACTCTCTTTACCTACCTTCACTGGGGAATGAAAAGCTTGCACTTAATGCAGAGCTAGAACAAGAGACAAACAAGAGGAATAACAAAATTAGACAAATCAAAGCATCCTGATTTATATATTTTTTTACTCTACTCTTTGGTATGTTCTCTTCTTAGCTTTTTTTTTTTTTTTCCTACTTGTCAGGACTCTTCTTTTAAACTATCAGCTTTTTATACAGGGATTGCTATTGGATTTTCGCACAGGTTAGTATGTTGCAGGCTTGATTGACAGAAGGTTAAGGGTTACACCATATGCCAGTCACTGAAGACAGCCAGCAAGAAGAAGAGGTCATCTGGGCAACCTTTTGCTATAGTAAACAGCAAGGAGCTCAAAAAAGAAGGCTGAAGTATTTGATGAAAAAGAAGTGAGCAAAGCCCTTGTTTGGGAAGAGACTTGGACAACCAACCATCTGAAAACCATCATAACCAGCACTCCCATTGCCTGACCACAGTGTGAGCATTCAGCCAGACCCTGGAAAGTGTTGCTGCCAAAGGCTAGTAGCTTTGCTATGTGCTGTGTGTAGCTCCAGCTTGCAGTCTTACATGCCATCAACCCCAAGGTAAGATTTTATCTGCTAGATAAACTTGAGCAGTCTAAGAAGTCTAAGACTTGAGAGTCTTAGTTTAAACTCGAGCACTTGCTTTATGACCATACTGGCTCTGGATTGGCACAGCCCTGGTGCCTGTTCACAGGTATTTATGAGGAAGGCATGATGCTCAGATGGAAGTGGCATTGTTTCTAGAGAAAAGACTAACAGGGTAAGGACAGATCTGACGTGACATTGTCAGCTAGAGACAGGGGCTGACGCTACAAGGGTGACATTTTAAATATACTGTTATACAGTTTATTTGCAAAGAATGAACATAATGCTCCAAGAGATGAAGAATTCCACCTGCTCTAGAGATGTAGCTATAGCAACCTCCACACGATTAAATTGCTAATCTGCAGGTGTTGAAGAGCATAGATGGATAGATGCTGTTGAGTAATTCAGTTCCAAATAGATACTTTGATCTGCATAACAGCTTGCATTTATGTCCCAAATATGGATCATTTCCAGTTCTGCAACTCTTCCTTAAAAAAGCAAAACTCCCATTCTTTATTTTATAATGGGAGTCTAAAAACCTCGCCCATGCTATCTAACAAGCTAGACAGCTCCATTGCATTTAGGTGGGGAAGGATCAGGGGAAAAGGAAACAATTTCATTGTAAAAAATGCCCAAACTATTTTTTACATGTTTTATCTGAGTGACTCCTCAAAGGGAACAAAATCAAGTAAGAAAATACTTCTGCTTTCCTCTATACATGACGTACTGATGAATCAAATGTATTGTAACATTAAAGGTCTGCTCTGCTGCAGACACTGGCAACAGTCTCTGAACATGCACCAGATCAGACCATGCTTCATTAGCAGCCACAACACTGTTAAAAACATCAAGCCAACATCTGTCCTGCTTTACTCTCCATGAGATGTCATTGAACTTGGTGGGGATGCCTGGGATGGAAGTCAAGGCAGAATATGGCTCATCATCAAACAGCTCCAGAGGAACCTGATCCTTTGATAAGCAAAATTTGCAATAAAAGGAAGGAATTCTACAGCTCCAAGAGCCCCTTCATTGAATTCCCCTTCTAATCTACTGGAGCACTCCTTTAGGAGGGTAGTTTAGTCACACACTCATCATTTTATGAAAGCTGGTTAAGGACATTTGATGAAGCATCTGAAGTATGTATCACATTCCCCTTTTCTTCTCTTTTTTTGTCCTTTATTTCTTTGCCAACTGAACATCCCACAACCCAGTTGCTCCCCTCACTTCCTGAAGCAGTCCACCCTGTTGCCTGTCTGCTGTGTAATCACCTTATTTATGCATTGGAATGACTTTTCTGTATTCAAGAACAATAAATGAAAACAGAAAAGTCATATGAAACATCTCTATGCTTGCAAAAATCATAGATCAGTGTCAAATGCTTGCCTTTTGCATGTACTACATGCACATGACAGTGCAGCGGGACATAGCACAATATCCAACTTTTTTCCACAGGACATTGTCTTGTCCCTTGATCAGGATGTAGCTTTTCCAGTAATGAGATCTCTCTGATGCAATTTCATATTCCTCATTCCACATCTGAGATTCCTGTCCCACTGCCTTTCCATTGGTCTTGTTTTCATCCTTGCCCCAGCCCCCCTTGCATTCACTGCCCTGGCCATCTGAACCTCTTCTGCCACCAGGAGCCATCAGGCTCATCCACCTCCTACCCTCCCTAGGACATTTCAGATTCTTTGTCCATGGCTCTTGTGGCTTTTTCTTTGTGCCTCTCATCACTGTGTGACCCCAGCTGTGGGGCCTACCCACACCTTGCAGGGTGAGGGGACAGCTGGAAGGGGGAATTACAGCATCTCACTTGGCCAACAAGGGGAAACAGCACTTTGGTCTTTGGTGCCTTGGTCTTGGGTGTCCTGCACTTAAGCCTGTGTGTTAAACAGATAGGTTCTGGTTGGTTACCCTCTAGCAACCGTGCTTCTCACCTCAGGTGATCAGTCTGAAATCACAAACCCCTTCTCATAAGGCCATATTAATTTCGGGTTGGTTGACCTTGGCTGGAAGCCAGATGCCCAGCAAAGCCACTCACTCATTCCCCTCCTCACCTAGACAGAGGACAGAAAATACTGCAAAATTCTCATGGGTCGAGATATGGAAAAGGAGCCATAGAGTCCTCCATGGGCTTCAGGTGGGTAATGTTAACTTCCATGGGCTGCAGGGGTACATCCTGCCTCACCAAGGTCTTCACAATGCACTGCAGGGGAATCTCTGCTCCAGCACCTGGAGCACCTCCTCTCTCTCCTTCTTCACTGACCTTGGTGTCTGCAGATCTGTTTCTTTCACATATTATCACTTCTCTCTCCATGTACCATTGCTGTTGTGCAGTTTTGTTTCCCTTTCTTAAACGTGTTATCACAGAGGCACCACCACCATCACTGATGGGCTCAGCCTTGGCTAGTGGCATGTCTGTCTTGGAGATGGCTGGCACTGGCTCTATCTGACAGAAGCTTCTAGCAGCTTCTCACAGCAGCCAGCCCTGTAGTCCCTCTACTACTAAAACCTTGCAAAGTAGACTGAATACATAAGTATATTCCTATCTTCTAATTATTTATTAATTAAAACTTCTATCAGTTCCTCCATTACTTTGCCTGGGATTGGTATTGTGTAATTGGTATTGGACTATATTTACCTATGTTGTTTCATAAGTCTTGGAATTTTTGCACAAAATTGACATAGCCCTTTGAGAATTTCTCCATTATTTCATGACTTATTAAAAATTGACATACACAAGCTAAAAATATCCTGCATTGGCTCTTGGGGGCCACTTTTATGGGCCTTCAGATTTCAGAAATGTTTAACCCTAGTGCAAGTTGTTCAATATCTTTCTTAATTAGTAATATGTCAGAAAATACATTGTTCCAAATAAAGGAAAACAGTTTGGAGTTTTTCTTCATCATTATTAACGATTTCGCTCTCTCCAGCTAGTAATGAGACTATGGTATTGATGGTTTTCCTGCTATTAGTTGTAAGTTTTTGAGATATGCTTCTTCTTAAACAAAGCCTGACCAGACATGGATTTTTTTTTTCTGATGTCTTTAGTATCCTTTATCAATTTTCTACACTTCATAAACTCTTATTTATAGGGATTTTTATTACCTGCCCCTTTTTCCCATATGTTGCATATTGCTTTTTAATTTGTTATTCCTGCCTTCACCCTTCCACTGAAAGAGAATGGGCTTTTCACCAATATTATTCAGCTCCTTTACTGTGAAGTAATGGCTTTCTGGCCATTTAATGTGTGCTGCTGCTTAATAATTTTTCACACTCAGTTTCACTTGTCACTTTTCTCAGTTTAGGAAAGTAGTGTCTTTAAGTACCTAGTGTATGTGGTACTTGGTGTCACACAGCTTGTCAGGACAGTAATGGCAGCAGTCCCTAGGCAGCCTATGCCTTCTGCTTTCACACAGTTATCCTTGGCACACAGCCCAATGCTGAAGGAGGACATCAGTCTGCACCCAAACTGGGGCTGAAAAGGGTCTCACCTCTCTGAAGGACACTGGCTGGGTTTCATAGGCAGACAAACAGGCAGAGTGTTGCTGCAGCTGAGATGTCTGCTGTCCCCAGACCAGTAATGGTGGAGAATGTCCCACTTCCCTTCTCCCCACCTTCCAGCCTGTTAAATCCTCCCAGGGTTTTATCCAGTCCTTTCAATACTTGGAAGTATTAAATAAGCCTTCCAGTGGTATCAGTAGCCTGGTTATATCATATTTCTTCCCATCAGTGATTACTTGAAAATAAGTAATCACTGAAGTTCCTTCTGCTTGTTTCCAAACTCCTCATGTCAATCTATAAATCCATTTAAAACAAGGGCTCCAGTGATTCAGGAGGTGAGAGAGGGTCTTCAGCCAAGGGGGAGCCCCTGATCCACATAACCCTGCAGGAGCAGGAGGCTCCAAGGGAGGAAAAGGCTGGCTCAGAGGTCAGGCAGGACAGAGTTGCCTCTGCCTTGACTGGAAGACTTATACTTGCTCCTGAATTGCTTTTGAGCTGTATTGCTCCCAGATGTGCAGAAGTGTTTTTAGCAAGCCCAAATAGCCTCTTGGTTATCTAGTTGAGAGGGAACCGACATATACTGCTGAAGGAAAATAGAAACTTTCTCTCTGTGTGTGCATGCTAGCCCATAGCAGAAATAGTTCCAGCTAGAAAAATATTATTTTGGGAATCAAAATCATCACTTTTTCTTGTTTGACTGTGTTATTTTTCACTTTGCTTGGCATTTCAAGTGCAAGGTCATGTGGCAAATTATTACACCAGCAGTGTTTATCTCCATCTGAAGAACTCTCTCAAGAAATAATTTGAAAAAGCTTTTGGTACTGCCTATGGTTCTTTTTCTTCACAACAGCTCTATTATTCAAAGCCTATTTATGCAAAATCATTTGCTGCAGAGGTATCTTCATTTTAATTGCAGAAAAAAAAGCCTTTTTTTTAAAAAAAAAAAAAAGCCAACAAAAAACAGAAATAGAAAAAAGCCTATATTCTTAAAGCAGGCATAAACATTTATTTTCTTTTTTTTAATGATAATGTTAAACTATGACATCACCACTCCCAGGGATTCTTTTGGAATATGAGGGAAGCATTGTTTAGAGTGACCTCTGGAGATTGCCTGGGCAAACCTCCCTCTTGAAGCTGGAACAGAATTGACTTAGCTCGGGCCAGCCTGTGTGCTAACACACACACTCACCACAAACACACATTTCTCTCCTTCTCTGTCTATAGGAACATACACACTGAATTACAACTTCTATTGGCCTTCACTATTTTTAGTTTTTACAACCTTACACAGGTGCTGTATCTTAGAAATACAGCTTTTAACAACAGCTGTTTTCACTCTGCTAAGTGTTTTATCTAGAAGATGAGCTTACACACCCTAGGGAAAAAAGCGACTTAACCACATCGTACAGCAGGTAAAGTGCTTGGAGCTTTGCATTGAGACCAGGATGAGGAAGCAGCAAGACTTATCTTAATCTTGCTGATCACCTCCATTAACATGGTCCCTATAGTGTTTTCCTTGATATCTGATCCCCATGGTTTCTTGGTCTATGTATTTTGCTCTGATAATGTTATCAGATCATTGCTAAGGGAATAAAAGTACATATTAAGTAAGCAAGGATGTGGCAGTTATTAAGAGAAGCCACGTGCTTAATTAACATGGAAATCAAGCAATGGACTATTAAGTCTTTCACATATGGGAAGAAATGTATTAAATACAGGCCCTAAGAATAAAGAGAAGAAAAGAAGGAAAAAATGCACAGGGAAGGAGGCTAGTTATAAGCATAATTGAAAATTAATACCATTCATAACAACCTGTCTACTCCTGGCAAACACTTTATCTTCATTTGGATGTAACTTTTCATATATAACAACATAAGCAAGCTGCAAAAAAAGAGGGGGGCTGTCCTCCCACAACTCATACATCCAGGACGTAGTGAAATTATCTCTACACTTGGAGACTTCTCCTTATTCTGAGGGTAGCCTCTACTCCCAGAGCAGCCCTGGGTGCACACCTCAGTAGTGCAAAGACAAAGATGAAGATTCAGATTCGTGAGACTTGAGGAAATAATGAGCTATATATTTTTCCACGAGGCAATTCTGCAAATGAAGCCAGAAAAAAAACCAAAAAAAACAGGAGAAAAGTGTCCCTAGGAGACAGTCAGAGTCAGTTTGGGTGGCTGACAACCTTAAGCTGGCAATGAGCATTGAGAACAGAAGCCAACCCATGGCTGAAATTGTTTTCTGCTCTCTGATGTGCCATCTGATGCTCTGGACAACTTTCAACAAGTGTCTCAGGTCCAGGCTGCCGTGGCGAACAGCTGTGGCCATCACAGCAGGAGCACCCGTGGGTCCCTCCCCAGGGCAGTGGGGAGGCAGGCCATGCTCTTCCTCCTCCCCGTGCACCCTGAAATGAAATCTCATCTCGGGGATCATGTGCCCGTTGATATGAGCTTGCTTTCTTCTGAAGTCTGGTGACTGCTTCAGTTTAGGGATTTTTTTATTCTGTTTCCACACTCCATCCTACCCTACAGCCAGCATGCAACACATGGGATTGTGTTTTGGAGAAGAAGGATGGAGGCTGAAATGTTTGTTTCAAACTCTTCACATTTAATCATGTGAACCAAATTTACCTGAATCAATCTTTTAAATCAGCTCAGCACTTAACCTCACTGGGTAACTGCCATGAAAGAAAGCAGCAGAGGCTCTGATGGCGAATGACTGCTGCAAAAAGATTTTCCTCTCCTCTGTCCTCTGCCAAAATTTTAAGAGATGTACACCTGCTTCTGAGCTGCTTCTGAGCTAGGAAACCCACTCTGTCTTTTGTATTGACTTTCCAGACTGACATCCCGACTACACGTTTCAGTGACATTCCAGGACAGCACCAAAAGGAAATATTTCTGGAGGAGAAACTGGCTTCTACTAGTGACACTGTATGTAAGAACATCCCATCCTTGCTATTGACAATGCAAACGGCACCTCATTTGCATTTCTGTGGTCTAAATGTAGATGGTCTAAGATAAGTCATTGTCAGATGCCTGTAAATATTGATGAGTGCTCCGGGTCTTGGTTTAAAACCATTTCTTTCTCTTTTGTCACAACCCAAGAGCTGCATATTAGCAGAGATGTTGATGGAGGGAAACACCTACCTTTGCTTAGTGGGTGACAGCAAAAGAAAAGAAGAAAGTTAGGGAAGAAAATTTCCAGATGAATAATGAACTGAGCCAGGTTGGAGGCTGGTGAATCTTAATGAGAAATATGACATATCAGCGGCCTCCCATTTTTTCACTCTCTGAACTTGAAGGGGTGCTCAGTAGCTGCTGCATGTCTGTGTGGTCCCCATCTGATGGTGACCATAATAGTAGTGATGAAGCTTCTTGTTGGACCAGGGTGAGACACAGCCACCCAAGTTGGGGACAGCACTGCTACTTCTTTACTACACACTTTCATGACAGAGAATGTGCCAGCAAAAATGATGTGGAAAGGTGATTCTGTGGCCACTCTGCCTTCCTCCAGAGATCATCAGCAGATCTCGTGAATTGTATTCATCTTGTCTACTGTGAATAGATCTTGTCACTTCTTCTTTCTGCTTTTGTTTTATTTTTCTTTCCTAATGGGAGTTTCAACACTCCTATTTCAGATGTCTTAGTGAAGTGCCTGAAGCTACAAGGAAGGAAGCAAGAACATCAATCTACATCTGTTCTCTCCTGAAGAGAGTTGTCATCAATCATCTTGTCTGGACTAGCAGGTGAGGGACATCATGACCTAAAGGGCAGCACCAGAACTAGAAGGCAGGTAAGGTTCTCCCAGACTGCACTGTGGTAAGGTCATGTCCTTGGGCCTCAGTTCCTCCAACTCTAAAATGAGGAAAACACTTATTGTTCCAATTTGTTTCATGCTTTAGAGGAAAAGGGCTAAGTGCTATGGTTTATTATTCTAATGTGACTGTAAAATCATGATGTCTTTATTGCAGAACGATCTTTAAAACATGAAGCATTAGGATGGTGACTGAAATCATTAGTATCAAATTGTTCTGCTTTTGCCCTGTCACATTGATACTTCAAAGCAAAATTGTCTTGTGGGCGTTTATAAGATTTTATGAGGATAACTTGTCTTTTCAAACCTTGTTCAGGGAAGAGGGCAGAAAACCCCCCAGATGCTTTCTTAATGAAAAAGGACTAGTGTTTCTGCCTGTTTAATTCTGGGGCTGTCCTTCAATACTTAAATTACAAACCCACTAGCAATCAATGTGATGAATGATCAATGTGATGAAAATGAGCCTCCAATTGTTTGGAAGTGGTGCAGGCAAACAACTTGGTCCCATCCAAGGCTGTTGAGCTTATACAGACATTAGGGGGGATGGCCATGAGTCCCATCTCTCCCTCTTACCACAGAAGGGCAGGAGAGGTGTCTCTTATCCCTGGTACAAGGACCTTCTGACAGGGACCACATTTCCCTGATGCATTTGGGTGCTTGACACCTAGCACAGGGAAGCCACATCCACAATGCAGCTCTCTCAGGAACAACAGAAATAGAGTATAAACAAGATGTTATTGTGCACTGCCCAACTGCTGAGCTTGTAAATTGTCTGGTTCTCCAGAACTGTCCTATATTCTCTGTCTTGAGGGTTATATTCCCACTAGGTTAACAAGGGTTTGAGTCTTTGATATCTCTGCTAAGTAGGGACACAATGAACATCTTTCTTCCATCAGCATCTACTGGGACAACTTTCTCACTCACCTTCAGCTTGCCATTCTTGCATGTTCTCTTCCCTTGTGCACGTTTTTAAGATTATAACATGCCTGTGATTGTCCTATCTTGACCCAATTCACATGTGCAAGAAGAGAAGCTTTCTCCTGCTCACTGCACATGGCATGGTATTACCATGTACCTTTGTTTTCCAACCCAGTTAATTAGCAAAAAATGCTACTGGAAAAAGTGTTTGTCTCTTCACTTCTTTTCTTCCCTGCGAGCTTCCCAAAATGACTTTGGGATTTTCTAGGCAGTTTCCACATGAGTTTGATCGAATGGAAGTGGTTTTGAATGCTACAAATATAGTGAAGAATTCAATGTGTCTGGAGCTGTTCCCTGGCACAGAACAGCTCTTATCCATCTTACTCAGCTCATTTTTCCCCACACTGTGAATGATCCTGAGCCTGACTTCCACACCATGTCCATGAATTTCTGGGATAGTGCTGGTCAGCACAGGATGAAATGGGGGAAGGGATCACCATCACTGCTGGGCTGTGTAGTTGACAGTTTGCACATGGCTTAGTTCTCTAGGATGGATATATCCAAATGGAAAGGTCTGCAAATTGAGCAGAGATGAACAGCCAGATAAGACAGGAATCTACACCAAGACTTATTTTCACATCAGAGAAGCCCTCTACAGGACACACCTCCATGACAAACCATATATATGATCATCTCAGGAATGAGTTGGTAGTTACTGGCTGAACAGAGCAAGTGCTCTGGGTTTGTATGGCTGGCCTGACTCAGGGCCAGTTGCTTGTACAGCCCTGCCCATGGCTGCTTCAGAAAGCACATGGGAAAGTGCTATTGCTGGGCCCACATGTACAATGAAGTCACTGGTTGTATGCTGGGAAAAGGAGCCACCTCATCATCACCCCTATCACATGGTCTGATGCCTTTCAGAGGCAATAATGCAACTGATCTCAATTTAAATGGATATAGACTCTAACAGACTGCAACCCTGGCAAAGCTCAGAGTGGGGAGTGCCTGTGGTCCCCATAGAGGTGAAGCCCAGAGGGGTTGCACAAATATAGCTGAGAGATCTGAGCAGGACTGTTTCAAGGTCTCCAAACTATAGGGGATATTCCACAGGCAAAGATGGGAAACACAGCAAGCCAGCAGGTACAGGGTGAGAAAAGTACTCCTGCCTTTCACTCTTCCTTGGTTTTCCACAAGTTCATCTCTGGCCCCACAATTAGATTTCCAAAGTCCACATGGATGATTTCAGCTTTTGAGCAGTTGGCTTCTGTAGGGTTTCAGGGAAATGTGGTGTGGTATTTTGGTTTTGTGTGGGGTTTTTTTTTGGTTTGGGTTTGTTCGTTTTTTTTTGGTATGGTTGGACTCGGTCCTTTCCAACCATAATTACTCTGTAATTCTGTGAAATCCCTTTTTGCTTAAATGTGGTACACAGGTCTGTGATATACAGGAACACTTGAGATTTTGTGTACATAATGTCACAAGTGAAGTCTGACGAAGGAAAAACCGACACAGTAACTCTGATGTGGCTATTGAGTATGACTGCTATCTACTTTTATGGCAAACCAGTTCATTAGCATTTAAATTGATTCTTAAATATTTTCCTAGGAATTCACAGCAATATAAGCCTTATATCCAGGACTGGTAATGTTGTGATTTTTATGTCTAATTTTAGATTTAATTTTTAGTCCAATAGATTTTGATTATATCACCATGCAATTTCAGAGAACTGCTTTAAAATGCACAGATTTGCGTGCCTTTAATGAGTAAAAGAAAAACAGAAGTAGACATTAGTCCATGTTCCTATGTAAAACTGATGGCAAATCCTGAAATTGGATATAAGCCCCTCATTCATTTTAGTTACATGGCTTGCAAATTAAAAGCCTTGACTGAAGATACAGCTTTTGAGCTATGTACAGGATACAACAAATATCTTAAAAGGATCTGGACAATCCTGGGAGTTGACTGGCATAAGATGTCATTCAGTGAACAGCTATATTGTTCTGAATTTGGTGTAAAATGCAAGCAAAATGGATTGAATGGCCTCTGTCCACAACTGATGATGCAGCCATCACAATGGCCCATGACAGCACCTGCCCAACCAGTGCCTCTGGCTGGAGAGGAGCAGCAGAGTGGCCTGCAGGGGGTAAGTCACACACAATATATTGATGCTGTTAGTGTATGGAGATAAACAATGCCCCTTGCCTAACTCAGCTGTATACTTCAGGACATTAGTTTCTTAGCTAAATTTCTCTGTCCACCCCAGGATCATTGCTAAAAATATTTCATATGGGCAAAAAGGCAAAACTTGCCATGAGCCAAATGTGTGGCTTCCCAGAGACCTCTGTGGCTGTGAGCATGTTTTCAACTCCATTTATTTGATCCTGTATGTTAATGTCACTCCATGTCAAGCCTTGAGAGTTTTGTGGTTTTGAGAGGTGGGTTTTTTTCCATCTGTGGTTCCCATAGCTAAGTACAGTGCTGCCATTTACCTAGTCAGGACTGAAATGGGAAACTCTTCAAAGTCTGACAAGTTAACAAATGGACACTTTAGAAATATTGCATTGTTCATCTGCTTACATTTGTATTTTAATTAGCTAGAGGAAGATATAAAGTCCTCTTTTTTAAGTGTGAGTTTCTGCAATATCCTGGGGGAAAAGAAATGTGTTTAAGGGAAGGAAGTGCTTGTACTATTATAGACACAGAAGGCTGACTTCACTCAGTCCTGCCCTGCTCTCAAGTGCTGCTAACATTGTATATGAAACAGCCCTTTGCAGGATTCTTTGGGAGCTTTGATGTGGGAACCATATTAGCTGATGGAGTACCACAGCACTGACAATTGCATTAGAAATTTTAAAATGTTGCTTGAAAACATCCTTGCTGTGTATTAGTGAAGACATCTGACTTTGGTGTGAGAAAGGCTAGGTCAAGTAAGCTCTGTGTGTTTCTTATCCATTTAACAAGCATTGCTGTAGGGAATATAAGGGTAGAAAGAAATTACTGTCATAGAGTTTTATTTTATTGAACTAAATCTTCAATATGAAGGGTGTGACCACAATTTCTCTTTAACAATAAAAGTTTGATTATGTCACCATTTCAGCAGAGTATGTTTCACTAAGTGCTAAATTCACTTCCTTGCCAGGGACATATTTCTATTCATTAAAACATTAGGCTACTTACACTGGTTTTTGTACTGTACCAAAGACACTGCACAGCTAGAGATCTACATTTCCTCTCCTACTCTTCTTTTACAAGATTGACTGCACTTGTAAAAATCACAGTTAAAAACCTCAGAAAGTTATGTGAAGTGACAATATTAAATCAAAAGCTTACTAGCAAATCCTCTTTATATAATTTGAATTCAAGGTTACCTCCAGGTGCTCCAGATAGTTCAAAGCAATCCATGACTCTGAACTTTTGAAGAACTGCTGATCCCAATGGGATTGTAAACTTTGCATCTTTGACTACCTAAATGATCTACTATAAAAGTGAACCTAGCCCAAACCTCAGTACAGTCAACAGGAACCTCAACACTGACTTTTGAACCAAAACATATCACATGACAAATAAATAATGGAATCGTAGAATCATTAAAGTTGGAAAAGACTTTCAAGATCATTATGTCCAACTGTTAACCCAGCACTGCCAGGTCACCACTAAACAATGTTCCTAAACACCACATCTACTCCTCTTCACCTTCATGAATGATGACTCCATCACTTCTCTGGGCAGTCTTTTCCAGTGCTTTACAATCTTTCTGGGGAAGAAATTTTTCCCAACTTGAGGCTGTTTCCTCTCATCCTGTCATTTGCTACATGGAAGAAGAGACTGATCCCCATCTCATTTTCAGGTGGTTGTTCATAGCATCACAGAATGTTAGGGGTTGGAAGGGACCTAGAAGATCATCTAATCCAACCCCCCTGCCAGAAGCAGGGTCACCTAGACCAAGTCACACAGGAACAGATCCAGGCAAGTCTTCAATGTCTCCAGAGACGGAGACTCCACAACCTTCCTGGGCAGCCCATTCCAGTGCTCTGTCACCCTCGTTGTGAAAAAGTTTTTCCTTGTGTTTACCCTAAATCTCTTGTGCTCCAACTTACTCCCATTGCCTCTTGTCCTGTCACTGGATGACATTGAGAAGAGTCTGGCTCTGTCCTCCTTACACTCGCCCTTAACATATTTATAGACATTGATGAGATATCCCCTTAGTCTCCTCCAGGCTAAAGAGCCCCAGCTCTCTCAGCCTCTCCTCATAAAGGAGATGCTCCACTCCCTAATCATCTTGGTGGTCCTTGTTGAGAGTGATGAGGTCTTCTCTCAGCCTCCTCTTCTCCAAATGAAACAATCCCAATTCCCTCAGCCTCTCCTCACAGGACTTGTTCTCCAGACCCTTCACCAGCTTGGTTGCCCTTTTCTTTCTCCAGCAAGAACTTGTGCCAGCACCTCAGTGTCTTACTTGTGTTGAGGAGCCAAGAACTGAACACAACACTTGAGGTGCAGCCTCACCAGTGCCAAGTACAGGGGCATGATTACTTCCCTGCTGCTGCTGGCCCCCCTATTTCTGATACAGGCCAGGATGACACTGGCCTTCTTGGCCACCTGGGCACACTGCTAGCTCATACTCAGCCAGCTGTTGACCAACAATCCCAGGTCCCTTTCTGTTGGGCAGCTTTCCAGCCACTCTTCCCCAAGACTGTAGTATTGCCTACCCAGCACTTGGCTGGATTGAATGACAGGTAGTTCTCACTTCAGTGAGCACAAAGTTGCTTCCGTTTTATGATCACACTTCCACTTTACTTCTCAAATCTGTTTTGTGCATCTTGTGGAATGCCATGTTTCTTAAACTCTTTTTTATAGGTCTGCCATAGGAATAAAGTAAAAACAAAACCTGCAAATGCAGAGCTGTGCGTATCTCTAACACTGTAATTCTGACTGCTGTGCACAAGGCTTCATGCAGACTGGTACAGGGACCAAGAGGAGTGATCCCTCTGGTTTTAACCTGGATTGGATTAGGCCCTTCACTTTGAATGTACCTTTGTCAAATGGTTCCCCAAATCAGGCAACTGATCTCTTTAGGTGCTAATGGTTCCCTCATCCAGAGATATCTAACACGGGCTGAAATATGTTTCCCACTCACAGCCCTGTGGGAGGGCTGGGAAACAACGAAAAGTGTCAGAAGGAAATCTTGTAGAGTTGCCTTGTACATCCCAATTTATGATGGAGCAGTTCCCTTGCTGAATATAGCCAGAAGGTTTTGACCATAAAAGGACTGTTACCATCTACTTAAATGATCTTGCTAATATCTCTTTCTCTCAGTGACTACATCCTTTTATGTCTTATATAGCTGGTATACCAAATGTGTAAACCTTTTCTCCTAATAGCCCATTAGGTATGCTTTTGAGGTACAACCTCAGTAATGACTTCCTTCCATTGTAATTGTATTTTAATTACACATTTAAAGCCAAATTCTTTCCTGGTCTATCCCACCTAAAACTCTTTGAAACCTTATCAATTTTAATTAAGTAGAACTTTGTGCAAAATTTCTAGCTACTGAATTTTGCATTAAAATTTTAAATTCATTTAAACATGGATTTAATTTCCATAAGGACTTCAATTAGTAGTATGCTTCCTCATTTAATCTTTCAGGGAAATAACATGAAATATATGGATAAAGTCCTTTCCAACAGATGCTATTAGGACAAGGCCACCTTTAAATGCTTCTCATTTGCCACAGCTACCTGCGGGATGTTTGTTACAGGCCCTAAGAGGACTTCTCTCTTACTAACACCAGTAGCAGTGGTACTCCATAAAGGATGGTATAAATTGCTTTTGAGTTCTTTTACTCAAGTATTTCTGCATTCTTAGTTCTGGGGGAGGAAGGGCCAAGCACAGGATCTGTGTCTATGCAGGAAACCTTCAGACATGGCATTGGGAAATATACAGCAAGAGGATGACCTGCAGCTGGAGATAAATTGTCCCTTTATAAGAGGTGGGACAAAGCTTATGTCATCTGTCATTGTTGTAAGCTCATCACTGCAGCAGCAGCCTGGCTGATGAACTGCTCTGTTGTCCGGGTGAAGAAAGCCTGGAAACAGAGCAGACAAGCTGACAGAGGGGACTCAGGTCACTGAAAGATAGCCTGAAATCTCCATGTGAGCATGGATTCAGCAGAGGGAAGAACTGAAGTGGTATATGGAATTGACTATAAAAGACAGTGAGAAAACATGGAATTAGAATTTTTTGCTGTCTCCTGAGAAAGGAGGACAAGAAGTTGACCTGAGACTATTTTCAAAATAATACTTGGAACAAGTGAACTATTGAGAAAGTTATTTGAATGCTTGACCTGGACAGAATAAGACTGTAGAAGGATGCAGTAATTGAGCTCAAAAAAAAAAAAAAAAAAAAAAAGAAGATAATAAAATAAGGGGCAAAAGAGCCTTCTGCTTCAGATGTAAGATCTCTGATCTGTGCATATCTTTGGAGACATTACAGAGCCCCTAATTAAAAACAGTGTTGCTTTCAGGATTCCTGCCCACAAGTGAAGTTATTGAGAGAAACGGATCCAGCCCTGGAGAAATTAGCCAGCATCACAAAGAATTCACTGCTGAGTGCTCAGACAGCTCTAACACATGTCACTGGGACTCCAAAGCTCTTAGGTAAGGAGAGGGTACTGCCCAGCAATGTCTCTGGCAATCCACCAAGCAGGGCATGCTGTGCAAAACACCACACAGTTATCTGTTTGCAAAACCTTTACATCCCAGAAGGGAAGCTCCCACAATTGCTATTAACATTGCCTACAATGACCACTGCAGGACATGCCTGTCCTAACTCCCAGCATTTTTCTTAAATAGCCACCCAGTAATTCCAGCAAAGACCTGACACTGTTTACTCAACATATGCTGAACACATGGGAGAAAGGCTTGCCTAAGCAGAGACACAGAGCATATCCTCTGGCCAAGCATGAGTGCCCACAGCAAACACTGTCAGACAGGGAAACCAGCAAGCTGGCAGGCAGAAGCTTAATCCCTGAAAAAAAAAAGGCAATGAAATGGACATATCTGTTTGCTTTTAATAAGAGGAATGTGTACAGCCCCAGCTCCACAGAGACTGGATGCTTAAGAGCAGCTTTCCAGTTTTTGGGAGCCATGGGTGCAAAGGGCATGAGGTTTCAGTTTCTGATACGGGGTAGTGAAATGGGATTTGAGCCTGAATAATGGAAGGAAAAATCTGCCTAACAGAAATTCCTGTGAGAGGAATTAAAATAGCAGGAGACACAGCTGGATCTGAGCAAGACAGAAGACAGATTACAGTCATGTTGGACATGACACAATGCATAAAATAGTGTCTGACAACAGGTCAGAATCATGATGTGAGTTTCAGGGGTACATCTGTAATTGCTTGTTGAGCAACAAGTCTCATGATGCAAAGAGGAAAGCCAGATCATATGCATGTCTCTCTGACCCTTATAAAACCTCCCCAGTTTCACTCCAAACACAGAGAGGATGTGATGCTCCCAGACCCAGAGGGACCAGACAGCCTCTTACCAGGCTCTGCACCAGCTCCATGGGAATCCTCAATGCCCAGATCACCAGGACTGTAATTTCTAAGGTGGTATAGACAGATAAAGGAAACAAGAAGCCTAAAAATCCTTTAGAGATTGAAAAGTCTGAGAAAACCTTGCACATGTTTATTATAAACAGTATCATTCACTATTATAACCCAAGGTATTGGTCAGGTGTTACAACTTGTCATATGAAAGAACCCAAACAGCTGATGCCACTCTCAAGCCCAAGAGGGGATGGTTACAAGTAGATTCAGCTGGGAAAGTCTTAAATAGACAAGAGACTTTGCTGTTTGAGGCCTCCTATCTGAAATTATACAGCACCTCTAACATCAGATCACTCAAACAAATCAGTACTTTTCCTCATGAAGGGGTAGCCAGCTGCAGTCCAATCAGAAGAAAATAACATCTATGCTGTGGATGCTTCTGTCAAGCCAAAGCCAAAATGGAAAGATTTACCAATGTGAAACAACAGTTGCTGATGAGTCGAGGAAGAACTGGAGTTTGAATCAGCACAGGATGTCCCAAAGGATCTCCTGAGTAAGTGGACTGTGAACAGTTTAATAGATATATTTTGTAATGCTTGTTTCACGTTATTTGTTATTTCTGTAACAAAGATGTAAGGAAAGGTAGCCATAGGATGCTCTGGCACAAGTCAGCAGGACCTCTCTGGGATTGCAGAGGTTCCTGTTACACCAACACTGCTTAAAGCTGACTTTGAACCTCTGAATTTAGGACATCTGAAAATACCTTGTCTTCAATAAGGAGCATGTTTCATTTTTTACAAACAATGAAGTGCTCTCTGGCTGTTGCTCATCATGTGTTACCTGACATGCCAGGCATTCCCAATAGCTGGGAGGATAGTCAGGCAGTGAGGAACTCCTCTGTGTACTGAGCTGAACTTGCTTTTTTGTTTTGCCAAGTTTTGTCAGGCAAGTACATTTTTTTAAAGGTGATACTTGCCTCTAAATGCAACACGTAACTCCATCTAGTGTGCTATGATAGCAGAGATAAAGGATCAAATGATAACGTGACTCTGAGAATTAACAAAGAAATATGTGCTTTTCCATTAGAGAAAGAGTAGCTTGAGTTAAAATATCTCAAGGTATTGTGCATTCTGATGAAGTTTGAAGCTTACTGTTCCTCATCTGCTTAAATAAAGAGAAGCTGACATTAATGGTATATTTCTGCCTAATTGAAAATGCACAAACAGAAAGACAAAAAGAGAAGAAAAAAAAAACAAAAAAGAAAAAGCTAACTGGAAGCAGTTTCCCAATATGTGCAAGTCACTTGAGCTTGGCCAACAGAACCTGCAGTTTCAAGCCATTTAGGCACTTTGGGAAATTTGTTCTGGTTACACAGCATGCTTACTGGGCAGCTGCAATGCTGGTCAATACTTTGCTGCAGCCAGCCCTGGGGAAAAACAGGTCTCTCAGCAGCCTTCAGCCAGTGTCCTGAGTGCTTTCCAGTTCTCACCTCCTTCCAGCAGTAAATAAAACACCCAAAAGCTGATGTTGAAAGGGGGAGCATGAGACCAGAGAAGTGCAAACAACATCTCCTCTTTCCTTCAAGTACTTTGCAGCCATTTGTGGCCCAGACACATCCTGAGCCAGACTCATTTTGTGTATTTAGTAGCTCTCAGTGGGTTTCCTCTTCCATGAATTCATCCAGCCTTCTCTCAAGGCTGCAGGAGTGATCAATGTTTTTTAAGCAGTCAGGCATACTGAGGAAGAAGGGAATCAATATTCACTTTGGTCTTGGCCTCTCTAGTCCTCGGCTGTTCCCTTATGTGTCCCTGTGTTAACAACTGCATGTGAGGGATAGAAATGAGATCAGCAGCTGCTGAGGGGGCCCCGTGCCATAGAAATTTCAAAATAATATTTGTTCTTTGTCTTTTAAGGACACAGAATGCAGCTGACACTCCTGTCCTGTTGTTATGCCTTTTTCTGTGCAAACAATGCACCTGGCAAATAGAAACTAAAGTAAATGCAAGGAAAAAAAAAAACAACCAACCCAAACAAACAATCCACAACCATAATAAAAGCTCATAAATGACAAATCAACGTGCAGTTGTGTGGCTGAGATGTACAGAAATATACATGCTAGTCTTCAGTAATATGCAGAAATTGCAGATGTGACTTAATCCTTCTAAGACTTTATTCTAGTTTTCCCCTCTGCAAAATAAAATAGTCAGTGGAGGAAAAATGGCTTGAAAGAATTAAGAATTATGATGTCAAAATGGTCAGCATTGTTGACACTTTTTCTTTCATATTTTAATTTGACAGAATTAGCTAAACACATTTCCTAAAAGAATGAACCCAAATTGGATTCAGTTGAGTTAGTGAGTGAAAGAATGAATTATTTTCTTAATTTCCCACAGGAAAGAAAGGTCTCTGAATTATTTGTGTGCACCATCAAATTCAAATGGTGTGAAGAAGTCTTGAGTAACTCAGCAATGAAATGTTGAGGAGCAGATGGGAGGCAATCATTAAAAACTCTCATCTGAGCAGTGAAGGAGAAAATTCCTTCTTGATACACCTAAGTGACATCATCCTGGGAACACCCTCCCCATAGGTGTGGGACTTCTTTGTAGATAATTCCCCAGAAGTTGGGGCCATATTGTTTGCCAATATGGCTGTTGATTTATGTCTTTGTTTCCTTAGAAATATGGAACTTTGTAGATCAATTGATTTTCAGTCTTGAACTAAACATCACAATTGTGTTGTACATCAGTCCTTATAGGCTTGCCAAAGACTTTTAAGTTCCTTCCTTGGGCTCATATTTTCTAGCTGAATTGAAGGATGCTTTCTACAAGGAAAAAAAAATAAAATTAAATCCAACCTTGATTTAAAGATCAGGTGTTAGAAAATTTCCAAACAGAATCTGATTCCTGGTCTGACTTGTCTTGTGGTTTTCATCATGGGTTTAATTGGTCCCTGGGCATCTGTGGGCTACTTCTAATATGGTCATGCAATGTGATTGAGGAAATAAAGTTCTTGGTCTCTACATAGCAATTGACCTGAGTGAAAAGTCCTTGAAAGCCTATATTTCCACTGAAACAAGTTGAATGATCTATAAATTTTAAAAATCACTTGCCTAGCCTCTAAAAGTGCCAGCACTAGACCCTTCAGAGAAAGATGCAAGCAGTCTCATATTCTGTAATTACAAAGTAATGTGTCAGGAGGGGATCTTATTCTTATCCCAATCTTTTACAAAGCTTGTTTATGCCCTGAAGTACTAGTTTTGTTTCACTATTTTTTTTTAAGATTGCTTTTATTCCATCCTGTAACTCAGAGTGGCTTGGAAAACAACATTAGACTAGTGGTCAGTTTCCTAAAACACAGTACAGTATCCAACATCCCTTTCTCCAGCATTATACTTCAGCAAACTGCTCATTCCATCCCATAGTCCTCTATAATCCGAAAACAGTATGTAAATAAATTGTATTGTAGATACTTGAGTGCAGTGGCTGCTTGACAGAAAAAATAAAAAAAATAAAAAAATTAGTAAAGTCAGGATAAAAAAAATTAGTAAAGTTATTATATGTAAAAATATGACAAAAACTGCTCAACTCTCACACTGATATCTCAGCCTTACCTGCAGAGGCAAAGATGGATGTGTCAAGGAGTAATCTGTATTCTCAGAGACTGGGGAGGAGAGGCTGCATTGTGAGACAGTTTCTTCTTTGCCTTGGTGGGTATCAGACACCCCTGTGGATTCCTCAGCCTGTTCCTGACTTATTCCTTGTCTGAAGCCTGTTCACTTTTGGTTTCAAGCCTCATTCTTCCATACATTCACTGTCAGGCACTGAAGGCCTCATCATCTCATATTAGTCTTGATGATGTTAATGGGTGTACTGATGATGGAGGTAAATAGACCAGTCCTAACCTTTGTGGTGGGAAAAAAAATCAGAAGTTAAATAGATTTTGAAGTAGGAAGCATTTTTCCTCTGTTGAAGAATCACTACAGTTCTGTAATGAGAAGACCTATTTTAGTGATTACTTTCAGTCAATCTTAAGAATGCTTTAGGCTTTGTAGTAAGTCGAGCACAGTATCCTCTTCTCCATGGAGGAGTGAAATGTGGGGTTTCTGAGTGGAAGAAAAAAAGCATTGCAAATTATGCACTTGAAATAATTCCTCCACAGCAGCTATCCACACTACATAATATTTTCCCCAAAAACAGAAATCTGCCTTGAATATGTGGAAGAAAGCTACATTAGGAAAGAGAAGGCCTATCTACAAACTACATGTAAATCAGAAGTTCTTTAGGGGACCAAGCAGAGAAGCTTTTGGAAGGTAATTCTGCCACAAAGTAGTTTTCACAAGAATGAAGTAAAACTTTCAAAAGCGTGATTGCTCTAAGTAATTCAAATTATCTACTCTACCTGATACTAGGTCTTCCCATAGAGATTACAATGCACTTAAATTTTTACCCATTTTGTTACTGAAATCCCTGAGGAAGGTTTCAATCCATTTCCAAGCAATGCTGTGAGAAGGAAAGAAAAGATGCCAGAAGTTTTCAAAACCACCTCTAGCACAGCTAGAGTTAAATGCTTTTTACAGTATTGCCTCTATATCATGAAGCTCTTTGTTCAGAAAGTTACCAATGAATCACGCTAAAAAAAACCACTCTGGACTGAAACTTGGTCTACAAGAGTTCAGCCAAGAAACAATATTTCCTGGTGCTTTGTCCCTTTCTTTTTCTAGTACAGAAATTGAAAAAGATGCTAAGTGCTCTACAGTTTCCAAGTGTGACTGTGCTCCTATTACTCAGAAAATTAATTTTAAAATGAAATGATGCAGGTTTATAGCTTATGTTTTAGGTGTCAGGCGACACCTGTTTTGCAGTAGTCCAAAATCTACCATTTATTTAGGCAGAACTTGCACTGGCACCTATAGGGGTATTGTTCTAGCAAGGGTCTCTATGGAAGGCATTGCTCACCAGGGTGGCAGTCTCTGACCCTGCCCCATAGCAAGCAAGATTCATATTTTCAGTGTGGAAAAATTTACTTTTTGGAGACACAAAAGCACTTGGATATAATATCCCTCTCAAAGCTCAGCAACAGCATTTAGCACTCTGGCTGTTTTCATCTGGCTTGACATGAAGCTGCACCAGATTCAGCTGGTTGCAGTGTTTTCCCACAAGATTCTCCTCAGTGTATCTGGAAGGGTTATGGATCAGAGCAGGCGAAAGCTGGCCCAGCTTCTATCAGCACCATTTCTAGCTACAGTTTTGTACTTACATATATAGGATTTTGCTGAGTTATGCTCTTTGTGCTGAGGCCAAGGAATGAAGCTTTCTAGAAGCTTCCTTGCAAGCACCACTGCATACCATGCTTTGAAACCTGCAGGCAAAAAGCCAGACCTTCTGAGGCTGGGGGAGCTTTGCCTTTGGCCTTGATATATCTAGGTTTCCATGCAAGGTTACCACTTTGGTGTCTTTCAGGTCCTTGTAAAAGCCTGCAGAGTTCCTACAGGTCCCAGAAGCCATGTGAAGGACCCATGTGCTGACCCACCCTGAGCAGAGCTGGAGGAATGAGGCAGCAGGGAAGCTGCCAGGAAACACACTGTTGTGATAAACTGGGCAAGTGGCTATGTTATCCTGTTTGACTCCTTCCTCTCCTAGTTGTATCTTCCTGCCTACATGAATGCATGGCTAAATCACAACAAGCTACACAACTGATTAATAGCAGATCAGCAGAAAAGTTGACATAAATAAGGTCTCTTGGTGACCTGCCTTCAAAGCAGTTGGCAGCCATTTGGGAGAGAAGATTACTCCTCAGCTTCTCTGGGGCTGGTGCATGAAGGAGTCCCCAGCCCAAAGCATGGACTCCAGAAAGACCTGGAGCTTCTGAAAATGGCTGTTTTATTAACAACTGTGGGAGTCACAGAGCTAGAGTGACAAATACCTTCAGATCTTGCATCCAGGGCCTCTTGCAGAAATAGGGTTTCATTCAGAGAGCAAGCAAAACATCTTTTGTTTTCTTTTTGTTGGCTCTTCCCTTTACTCCAGTATGATATATTTGGTATGGCTGTATCTGTAGGAGAGCTGCTCTCTGACAACTGTCATCACGTAGAAGAAACAAACCTCATGGGAGTTTAAGGCAGTTTCTATTTAGACCCACATTTTGCTGTGATACCAACTTTAGCCTCAGCCATACTGCATACTGAAATCCCAGTGTCTCGTGGCTGCTCAGGAGCTAAAGGTTCACATTGCTTTGGTTTCAATGTGTTTCACAGCATTGGTGCCCATGCAAAATTCTGCCTCTGTTAATCCAAACCTTAACTGTAGCTCAGAAGTGTGGAGATGAAGCAAGAGGGTGTTCACAAAGATGGCATGCAGTGTACTCTAATGGGGACAAGAAATACTGTATAGTTGTTAGCACAGAGAATGGGAGGCTGGTCTTGGAGCAGTGATGCTTGAGATGGAAGGCAGAAAGATCAATTTATCTTCTTTGATGTGCCATATGTTGCTGGTAAAGGATTAAATGCCCTTTCTGGCTGCCACATTTTTGTTCATTATCACGGGTCCTTTTTCTGAGGTGAAGATTTTCTCTCCAGGGTCTCTAAACTTTTTTAGTTTGGTATGATATTATGTTTTCAATTACAACACAAACACACACATGTGTGCCCACACATACTATCTGAAGGAGATCTGTGTGCGGTACTGTGTAATTTTAGTTTTCCATCATGGCAGCATTTAAATTATGTAATTGCTTAAAAGAGAAAAAAGAAAAAAAAAAAGCACAACTCATTCAATTTGTAAGCTCAACACCCTGAGTTGTGCTGTTTGTTCATCTTCCATTCAGTTGGAGTTTGGGAGGCATTAAATGATGCAGAATCTGCCCCCTCAGAAACTCTGACAACTCAGAACACTGTACGCTCTCCATTATTATTCCAAAATATCCGTTTCAACACTCCAAAATTGCTAATAAATTCTGATTCAATCCCACTCCCCCACATTTTTGCAACTGCCATCTTTTACTGTGAATGTAACACTGACTGGGACAACAGTGGTGTTTTGCTGCTGGTAGAGAACAATTATTTTTTTCTCATAAATTCCAGGAATAGCTTCTTTCTGCTGCTCTAGACATTTCATATAACAAAGAACCTTTGAAATAGGAAAATTTGGTTCATCATGCAGATTTGTGTTCTTTGTAAGTGGAAAATAACAGCAGACAGTTTTCCTTCCATGTCAGTGTTTTTATCCCAGTCAAAATTGACACAAATATTTATTGAGGATAAATGTACAAATCAATGTGTGTGAGAAACCTCCCTGCTTCCAGTGGGAACAGGATTTGGGATGCCATGCTGGTGTAGCACAGTCCGTTCCCAGTGCAAACCAGTGCCCATGTGGGTGTAACATGGCACAGCCTAGGTGGGGGCTCCCCTCAGGCACAGACTTTCATACAGGTATGTACCACCCTCCTCTACCTCCACTGCAGGAACAGAGGGAGATGATGGCTTGTCCAGAGCAAAGGAACACATCTGACTGGTACATCTTTTAGCAGTGGTCAGTTTAGGTCTAAGAATCAATTTCAATGCTGTACATCAGAGCAATACAGCCACTGGTCTAAACCAAACCAGCAGGATGGATTTGCTGTGATGGGGTTTGAGGGTTCTTAAAGCTGACCATTAAACCTCTCCTTCATGTGCACACACTGAAACACACAAACATTGCTTAGGCCTTGCAGTACTTGTTTTTTGACTGGTGGGGCTTGGTAGGAGACCAATGAAAGTTCTTACAGCTAAGATGCAAACCATGCATGTTGTTACAACTGGAAGAGGTGTTTGGAGAATCCTGAGTGCTCCCAGAATAGTATAGTTTCTCTAACTTAGTTATGAGTAACACACCAAGCTCCAAATTACTATTTTGTTTCAAGCTTGAACCTAAGGGGTAGAGGGGAGGACAAACAGTGGAGGGCTGACAATGGCAAGCAATAACTTCTTTGAAGGAAAATAATAAATTCACTAAACTCTTAAAGACTTAAAGCATAGTCTTAATAATCTCATCACTTTCCTCAAATACTCCAGAGAACACAGTAATGTCAGGATTCTGGTGTCTTTAAGGAATAAAGAAACAGCACAACGTTTAAGGCAATTATATGGCATTTTGTAGCAACATAATAAGAAGTAGAACCCTATCTGGAAATATATGAAATAACTGGATTTTTTTTCTGGCTGAAGCATTGCAGCTGCTCGTGTATTAAACACCCCAGCTATGTGGTAGCACCTGGAGGTCCTAACATTGCAAAAACACCACTGTATTTTGCAATAATGCCTCTGTATTGTAATTTTAATAAATGTCCCTAACTGTTAGCATCCCATAGCATGGCTTATTGCTTCATATATTCACAGGCATTTAATGCTGCTCGGTCCTTCCCAAGTTGTGATGCAGTCTGGTGAGTGCAGTTCAGCATGTCCCAGATCCTCTGTGGCAAGAAAGTTCTCATGACTTGATAGCTATTTAGTTTTCTTAGGCATCAGATGCTTCCCTACCCTCTAGACAGCTTAGTTCTCTGGCCTCCAGCTCTGGATTTCCCTGCTGTCTTAGTCGTGTGCACAAAGCACAATCCAATTACTTCTTCCACGTGGAGAAGATGCAGGGAGTCAACAGTGATAGATAGATGGATCCCTACAGGGCAGAAAGACCCATCCTCTGAAAAATAATGAACCTTGTAGAAAAAAAAAAAAAAAAAAAGGTTGAAAAAACACAGCTTCAGAACTGAAAAGCCAACAGCCCTGAGTGAGCTGAAGTTGAAAGATCACGTAGTTTTGAATCATTGCTTCAGGCTCTCTTCAGAGTCAAAGGGATCTCAGTTTACACATCGGTTATACGTTTAATCTTGCTTTAGCTGCTGCAATCAAGTCAAGTTTTTACTATTTGGGAGGGTTTTTGAGTGAAAGCTGTTATTGCATGGGGGGAAAGAGGGCTTTCTTCAGTTCCACAGACCCGAAATAATCAGTACCCCAGTGTGAGCTCCACTTTGTTCAAATGCACTGTAGGCCAAAACTTCTTCCCTAGCTCTGGACTGCTGTTCTCGGTATTCTTCACAGAGGTGTGAGCACGAACATTTCTGAAGAAAGCACTGACATTATCAATCACAGCAGCCCTCGAGCAAGTGATCTGATTTTCAAAGTAATGAAAAGAAAGCTGCTGGTGCTTTTTCGCCTCTGAACATCAGACAGTGTGCTCACAGCCTTCTCTGGATAGAGGCATTTGATATTAGCCACCGTTTTGAAAGTTGTCCCCCCCTCTTACCATATTATGAACATGGATGCAAAAACCTGAGCACTGCTATCATTTGCAGCAAGAAGCACTGAATATCCAGTTATGGCTCCTGCACCCTGATCACATGAGGTATAAACACAGGTAATTGACTGATGTCATTACTTTCATCATTATGTACTTCTTTGCCTACTGTGAAAATTAGCATATGTGGGGATTTTCTTAATGGAAGCACTGCCATTTGAGTAGGTATAAAATTGTAGATTTGTCAAATAGTCCTCTAACATTAGATTTTTGAGAACTTCTTTCTCCTCCCAAACCCCAATTTTGCCAGTTAGAGCTCTGTGAATTGACAATATCATTCACTACATGTCAGAACACAGCTTGAAAAACCTTTCCAGTATTATTTGTCCACTTTGCAGATATGGGGCGTTCACTTTCTTCGTTTACTGAGGAGCCTGAACTTTACCACAAATTGAAGAATAGATGCTTTAAAGTTAAGCAGCTACTTCCCATTGCATGTGCACTGGTGTAATTTGCAAGAAGCAGTGTATGCTGATGGCAGCCTTGTTCCCATGGAGGAGCATCTGCAGATAGTTTCAGAGAAACCAGTGGGTGGCAGAATGAGACTCTGTGACTATAGTAATTTCTTCTCTGGTGACCTGCACATCAGAAATGTTTTTTCTCAATAAGCTGGCAAATGCATTTGAGATACACACAGATTTTTGTTTTAATTATTTTTTTTCAGCGTGGCAGTAGCCAGTTTAAGCCATAGAGGGGAATTTCTGTGGGCTGGAGAAGTCAGTGCAGTTTTCAAAGTCCTCTGCCCTCTCTTCCTAGTCTGATGCCTGATATTAGTTTATTAGCCTTCCTACCCCTGATGCATTAGCATCTGTTGCAATCCAGTATGGAAAAACTGAATTTCCTCCAAGACTGATAACCTCCATATTATGAGTTATTGCTCACAGGTCAGAAGGATCAAATTCTGGTATGGGTTTTGTGGAAGGAGCAACCTTCCACACAACCCCACACACATCCTCACCCAGACAAGCAGAATTACATAAAACTATTTTCTTCAGGAACTCAGTCTCAAAAAAAAAAAAATAAATTCTTTTTTGCATTTCATCTGTCTGTGCTTCTCTCACTGTTCACCACACTTCTTTGCTCTTGTGAGGCTGGAGAAGTCATAAATATGGCAGCTCCCTTTGAGTGTCAGTGCTGGATGCTGTCCATGACTGCTGAGCTGCAATATGTGAGCAAGCAATACCACAAAGTGAGAGTTTATATTCCTTCCCTATTACATATTTTTAGTGTGTAAATCCACACAGCAGAAACGAGTTACAGGGGAATGAGTGGTCATGGGGAATGTAATCTGCATATAAAGAGCAAATACTTCTTTCTGCCTGGGACTTCTCCTTTTAAGAAGTTTCACTTCAGGCTGAACAAACCTTCAACCTCTGATGTTATTTTCTTGTTCTTGAGTTAAATGCAAAGGTGAGGGGGGTGTCAGTGACATTTTTTTCCATTATTCATTTAGCAATGGCTCTGGGGAGCAACTTAATGTCATGTGTTTTTCACTTACATAAATTGCAATAGACTCTTTTCTTCTTCAAGCTTCCTGCACTGGGTAAAGTTTCTAAGCTGTTTTACAACTGGCATAGCTTACATTATTTGGGGGCTGCAGCAAAGACCTGGTTATAGACAGCTTGAAGTGAGTGATCAGTTTTTACTGAAATGGTTTCAGACTGTGACACTAACTACACCTTCTAAAACCGTTATTATTAAGACTATATAATCCAGAAATATTTTGGCTTTGTTGAAAGACACAATATCTATTTCTTTTGGACTGAATAGACTTCTATTCCCTGAATTGCTCATTCTCTCTTGAAGGGATTGGCTTTTATTGGGAGATTGGCATTTTTCTTGCTTTGTTTTCCTAGCCTTCTTCAAACCAGCTATTTTAAATCAATATATCACTAAAAAGCTCAGATAAGATTTTCAGTTCAGCCTTTGCTAACAGAATCAAAATTGCATGAGGTATTGCATTTTGAAGCAGTGAAATGTGTGCAGTCAAGAAGAGGTAGATTCTGATCTTGCTGGGTGAAATGCTCCTAGTTAAATCCCATAACCTGCAAGGCTCCATGCAGCCAACACATGTGCTAATAAAACTGAAGGACTATAAAGATAATAATTTACTCTCTTGGTCTTGGAAGGATAACAACAAAATCACAACTGAAAATGTGGAGCAGAAAACCATGGTAGATCCTCAAGAGCCAGAGATGGTAGATCCTTTGCTGAAGGAAGGTGGCTGAGGAGGAGGAGGAAGAGGTAGGTGCTATGTGGAAGGGAACACCCATCTCAACACTCAAGACTTCCAGGTCCTGACATGAGAAATATCTGGTTCATTTGGTATGGTGGATTAAAAATTTTCTCTGGTTCCACCAAACATTTAATTAATCTCCATACTTTACACATTTGCTTTATTTTATTTTTACTCCATCTAACACAGTGTGGTGTAGAATTTTTTACTAATTTTCTAAAAGCATTTCTTGTGGCTCTCCAGGTTGCTGTATCACCCACAGATCACCTCAGCACTGGTGTCTGAAACACACCCTCCCTCAGATGGACTGGGGGGCTCGGGACCAGAAGGGTTACACTCACCACAGTGCTGAGGGCAGCCAGCACCTCTGATCCTTGTACAACCTCTGCTCAGGTTCAGGTCTGAAGCAAGTTCATCTCTCCCCATGCAGTTGGGCATCCTATGGGCAGCATAATACAGATCACAAACTGTGTCCCACAGCTTCCCACAGTTTCCTCCTGGGAAGACAAATGTGTAGGGTTGGTGGTTTTTTGGTCTCAGAAGCCTTCATCTTGCTGATTCACTAGGTTTGATGACTGCTACCCTTCAGTGCTGCTTCCTCTTCTGCAGTTACACTGGCTGATTGTGGTGCCCAGCTGGAAAGCTAAGGAGGAAACCTTCAAAGAGAGGGTGTGCTGGAGTGAACAAGAAAGTTGGAGTGAACAGGACAGACTGAGTCTTGTGTGTCATGCACTTTTAGTATGGTGAAGTGTCCCCTTGGACACCTCCTTCCTTCCCTTCCTTCCTTTCCTTCCTTTCCTTCCTTTCTTTCCTTTCCTTCCTTTCCTTCTTTTCCTTCCTTTCAAGCTGTCAGTGTCTTCCCATTCTGCTCAAAGGAAAGTGCCAGATGCAATCAAAAATAATGTTTTTTCCCAGCATCTGGACTGCTCTGCAGTGGGTTAGACCTACCCCAGCCTCCTTCTGTCTCCTAAATGGTAGTATAACTCCAGCTAAAGTCCCATGAGAGAAGAGTAGCAGATGATCCCACTCTGCCACAGCAGGGAATGGCACCAGCATACCAGTCTTGGCCCCTAAAAAGAGCAGGTCATTCCCAAACAGCAGGTTGCACTGAGATGTAGGCAAGAATTTGAAGCACTCACTGTTGATAAAGAACAGCAGCTCTGGTCCACTGAAGAGCAAAGAGTGAGATTCCTTCCAACAGATTGCAAGGTTAAGACTTTTCTGTCCCATTTATTAGCTATGCATAATTTACATTCTATTGAATGTAAATTCAATATTACATTCAATTTACATTCTATTGTGAATGTAAACTTCATTTAAATACCTGTATTTAGTTCCATTCTTTCCCTTCCAGTGAAAGTTTTGGTGGTAAATTTCTGATGGACAGCTTGCATCAACACTGACTGATTTTGATCTGTTATGAAAATAAATTAGCTCATAGCCAGATATTGACTTAATTTAATTGTTTATATACAAACTGGGGACAGATAATATACAACCTTGGCTTTATTTAGCAATTTAAAGTTGAAGTTTTACTGAGTGGTTAGTAGACAAAATGTTACACTGAGAGTTTTGGGGTTTTTTTCCCCTTTGCCCTATAATATTTTACTTTGATTAAAATTGTGCTGAGGTAAAATTGCACATCTCACACGAAAAGCAATTTACCTCTTCTCTTATTGAAGTTAACCATACTTATTTGTCCTAGAATAATGTATTTTTCTAGCTGCATTCTAAATGCAGTGCTTTATCATATGAACCAAGTTAGATTTAATCAAATTCAGTTTGTGATGTGAATTTTAAGACATTTGTTCAATTAGTTGGAATAAAAGCAGAACATTTGGAAGAAAGATTAAAGTTGAAAAATGCTGGTGCTGAGCTGGGTGTTCAGTGCTCCTTCTGCACCTTTCTTGCCACAAAACATTTCTCATGCTTGAAAAGGCTGCCTGGTTTTGTTGTATTTTTAATCTTTTTGTTTCTCAGATTACTGGTGATGTTTTTGGGGTGGGGAAGACAATAGTCATTTAATCAGGTTACAACACCCAGGTGTATGTAAGATGGATTCTGGTGGACAATAAAGGGACTACATTCAAGGTGGGGCTTTTTTAACATATTGGAGTGAACTGGGAAGTCACAGTGCTGCTCCCAGTTGCACTCCAGTTTAATCAGTACCACCAGACTGCTTTCCTATTAGTCTCCTTGTTGCCAACTGGTGGGAAAATCACCATCACTCATGTTTGTGTCTCTTTGTGACATGTTGTGTTGAGCTGAGGTGATCTCAGCATTTGTGGTTTTTTGGGTGGATCTGAGGCAATGTCATCATTTGTGGCATGTGGGTATAGCTGAGGCCATTTCAGTGATTGTGATGTGATAAAATGATTTGAAAAGGCTATTGTAAAATTATAGAGAGAAATAAAAATGTCTTGGTGCAATCAGACTCTGATCCCTCAACTGAAAAATGTGGTATTTTTATATTTTGAGACAGTCTGTCTAAGAGTGAGACAAGGTGACATTAAACAAATCACACTAATTGCAACAAAATTAAGTAGACAGATTTTACTGACCTGGTAGGAGCTGCTAATTACAAATGTTTCAAGAGCATTTGCAGCATTAGATTTTCTATCTCTTAGGAAAATGCAGTAATGGAGCCTGTTGAGCTTCCTTGCTTGGGCCAAGAGAAGCAGAGCCCAGTTCAAGCACAGAGGCAGGAGTCAGAGACCTGAGTTTATGTGATGGGTTTCAGACATCACACAGGCTGTGCTGCAGCCCCAGACAGGTAACTCCTGAATGCACCCCACACCAGACAAAACCAGCAAGAAATCTGTGTAATCCCTGGAGGCTTTGCTTCTCTATGGCCTCTGTTATCCAACACCAGGTGTTCTACTCTCTGTGTGTGTCATACCCAGAGGTGCAGGCAAGCCTCTCACTGCAGGAGTTTACTGAATGAGTATCTGCCATTACCATCTGTCAGGGACTCTGTGCAGTGGTCACTGACCACATACAGGATTGCAAAGCTGGGTTAGACCTCTAACTCAAGGGAAAGTGGGGAAGGGTCCTCAAAAACCTGCTGTTCAGAGCTAAAAAGACTGTTCCTCTGTGATCTCTGGGACAGCCAAAAAGAAAAGCCAGTCAACTCACTCTCTGGGCCAGCAGAAATGCCCATAATCATAAACATGATATGGAGATTCTCAAATAGGCTGATGGTTGGGATGTCTTGCTCTGGTGGTGTGTTCAGCTCTTCCTCCAAAGAAAGCTGAACTCCCTCTGAATTGGTAGCTGAGTGCAGGACTCCCAGCACTCGAACAAATTACCCTCATTCTCCTACAGTCAGATGTGTAGCCTGTGCCTGACTTTGGTATCCCTTGGAAATCCCTATAAGCATGGGTGTACCTCTGCAGAGCTTGGGAATCTTCTTCCTGGGCTTCTTACACTTTGATCTGAGGTAGATTTGCAAGTAACACTGCATGTGCAGGGGCTTCGTGCTGCTGGTGGGAGTTTATGATCTCAGGTGCATCCTGTATACTTATGGACATTGTCCAGGAGGTAAGCTGTCATTTGAAAGGCTCATAAGTAGTCTAGGTGGTAGATTTAGCATCAGCTGGAGATAAGAAGACCTTCTAGCAGGGGCTCTCCTGTGGTGGCAACACACAGAGCTCATTTTCCTTTACAGAATGTCATGTGTGACTGTTGCTTGCTTGTATACAGGCACATTTTCATTCTTGACTCACAGTTAGTTCATCACCACAAGCCAACAGTGACCATGGCTACATGGAAATTCATCAGGTTTGGGAACACATATAGCAATGGAAATAGGCCAGAAGAGTTATTTCAAGTATATGTTGGTGATAGCTGCTGGTAGCAATAGTAGGTTATCAAAATGAAACAAATATATGTGTGTGTATTCAGAATAAAAAGCAGCATGTGGACCTTAACTGTGTTTGGTGATTAGTATCTCCATAAATAATATCATTAATAGCTCCATAGGCAAAAGAAGAGCTTTATGGACAGAAGGTTTTGCATAAAGCAGTTGTTTACACCTGAAACTGGTGCACAAATAAAGCCATCACTCATTCCTGCCAATGCTACTCTCCTCTGAGCCAAAGCAGCCTGTGGAGCTGCCTGACAGAACTCCCTGAAATTGGTCCTCACAGGTGTACCTTTTATGTGCATTCTCCAACAGTTGCCCAGGTTAACTCCCATGCCGAGCCCCATTAAATCCAACAAAGCAACATGTTAAGGAAAGCAGGAAGGACTTTATTCAGAAAGGGGAACTTTGGCCTTGGATGGAAAAAGGAGAATATGAAGTTAATTTTCTGCTTAGAATTACCCTGCAGAAACAGGCCATCATGGGCAGAAGTTTCTTGTGCAGCTGCCTCACTTCCCTTCTACGAGTAGCCATCACAGTCCCAGCAACTGACCTTCAACTGGGTAAAAAATTAAGCTTGAATTGTAAAACACTATAAAATACGAGGTCTGAAATCCAACCCTTTTCTCCACCCCCATTTCTTTTCCTGTTATACAACCATCACCATCAACTCTTGTATCTTCCTCCCTGCTAAGGTAGGTCACATAAGATGCCTTCACCTTGAAAGGGTCAATTCTGGGAGTCGTGACCCTCTGCTACCTCCTTCTGCATCTGCACAGACCCTAAGATGGTAACTCCCAGCTGCTGCAGATGTGCTGGGAACCCCCATGAGCAAAACTGCCTTCTACCAGGTCTGTGTTTTTCTTGAAGGCAAGTGCCATCAGGCACTGGGTTGTCATGCTGTCTTCTGCAGCCCAGCTTTCACCACCAGGAGCCTGGAGGGAGAAAGTGACACTGATGGAGGGGACTCGAAAAGGGGACCAAGCACCTGCTGGTGCTCACTGAGTGCTTGCAGTGACTCTGAAAGAGCACAGGGAAGTGGTGAGGAGGAAGGATAGTCTGGGAAAAGGCAAGAGGAAAGGAGCTGGGAGCTGCAGTGACCCCAGGAGGAAGAAGGTGAAGAAAAAAAAAAAAAGGATTTGCCAGTCTTAGCAAGGAAAAGAGGTGGTAGGAAGCCCTGAGCATCATTATACTGTGTTACATAATCATAATGCAGTGTTGTCACAGCTACATTTAAAAAAAATCACAAGCTAGATCTCAGAAAAGCTTGATATTAACTTAAAAATCTGGAGACTGCTTGAAACAATAAGTTGGGCCCTTTGTCTTTCCAATTCTCATTGTGACAATAGGATTCTAATAATACCTTAAGCTTTTTTTTCTAGAAATTAACATTTGAGTAAAACAACTCTCACCAAGCTGTGTGACTCAAAGAACAGGGACATTGGGGAAAACATCCGAGATCACAAAGCTTATCTCTAAATGGTAAGCACTAGCAAGTGGGGGATTAGGTTCTCTGGACCAGCCCTTTTACGTTCCTGGTAGCCTGCTGCTTTGGGGTTTTTTTTTTCAGAGTTAGCTTTGATTTAGCAGCAGAGTGGGAGTGAGCTGGGAGTGACAGACCACATACTCCTTCCTGGGTACTTTCCGTTTGCAGTTCCATGTGACACTGTCATTTAATCTTGTCTAGAGATGGGAACGGATGGTTTCTCTTTGTGTGGAGAACATGGATGTTTCTCATGCAGGCATTTGCAGCCATGCATACATTTCATGAGGCAGAGGGAAACAAGCTCCAATTCCAGATAGCATCTGTTCAAGAGACAGTTTCCTAGCTGAGGTTAAGCCAGGGCTTGCAGCCTGTTGCCTGGGCACATGTGCAACAAAAAAAAAACAGACAAGCCACAGACCCACAGACCAGTTGTGAAGAAATTCAAGGTACAGTGGTGTCCCCTGGCAAGCTTTGTTTAGCACTTGGAAACTCCCGACAAACAGTTAAAATCTCCAAACTGTGTCTGGAAAAAATTTCCATATGGGAAAAGAGCATATTTCTAGAGAAATCTGGGTTGTATCCAAAGCCAAAAAAAAAAATAAAATTCCAGCTTCCCATTCAGTGATAGCCAGCCCCAGCCTTCAGACTCACAAATGCAAACCCCAGGTCTCCACATCCCTTCAGAACGTTCATTCAGGCATTTCCATAAAATCTGGGTAAAATGAAGCTCATCTTAATCTTTCATCCTTTGAGACATTAGATGTTGCTGAAAGTTTATCTCATCTTTTGAAATCACCTGTGGCTCCCTTTTAAAGCCTGAAATCATCACACACATAATAAATCTCTTTATGGAAGTTCAGCTTCTTGAAATAAAAATAGAATAGGAAGTGGCTGTGTAGACAGATAGAATAAAACAG
Organism: Ceyx melanurus; assembly: GCA_024611195.1. Lineage (NCBI taxonomy): Eukaryota > Metazoa > Chordata > Aves > Coraciiformes > Alcedinidae > Ceyx > Ceyx melanurus. Next base: position 21,552 of record JANHGL010011567.1, on the reverse strand, counting down.
GCAGGGTGACTTACACCCTTATTTTTTGTAAGGAAATATTTTAGTGGTCCCCCATACAAAAAACATATTTCTACCACTATAGAATGAACTAAATGACATTTTAAAATGCATTTTCTTCTTCTTTTTTTCCAGTAAGAGAAAGTGATTTCTCTGGGTAACTCACTTGCCTAAGCAAGGTCTGTAGTGTCATCAGTGTCACATTTCTGGTAGATTATTTTTGAAGGACTCTTCCTCCTAGCTAAAGTGATCAAGTGCAACAAGTAAGAAATGGCTGAAGTTTATTAACTTGCTTCCATGTTTCTGTCCCCTGAAATATATCTTACAAGCATGATGAATATGAACTGGAAGAAATAATCTTAAAAATATTTTATTTTAATATAAATTTTTAATTGACTTGCTCACCACACTTTCTTTGATGCAACTCAGAATATAGTTGGCTTTATGGGCTGTAAGCACACATTGCCAGCTCATGTCCATCTTTTCATACACTAACACCCTTAAGTCCTCTGCAGGGTGTCTCTCAGTCCATACTCCACCCAGCCTGTATCTGTGCTTGGGATTGACCCAATTTAGGTGCACGACTTGTACTTGGCCTTGTTGAACTGCATGAGGTATTCACAGGCCCACCTCTCAAGAATGTCCAGGTCCCTCTGGATGACACCCCTTCTCTACAGCATGTTGAACCTACCACACAACTTGGTGTTATCAGCAAACTTGCTAAGGGTGCACCTGATCCCACTCTACATGGCACTGACAAAGATGTTAAACAGAGCTGGTCCCAGTACTGACACCTGAGGAAGACCACTTTTGACTGATCACCAGTGGACATTGAACTGTTAACCACAACTGTTTGAGTGCAACTTTCCAGCCAATTCCTTAACCATCAAGTGGTCTATCCATCAAATCCCATGTCTCTCCAATTTAGTTTTGTCTTCTTCCACCTAGGCTGGTATCCAGCAATTTCTGAGAACTTTCTGCTGACTGAGGTTTATCTGCACATCTGTGGGGGATTTATGACTACTTCTGCACAGCATACTGGCTGTGCCAGTTCTAGTTTCCCTCTCAGTGGCTCCTTCTGCTTGACAATGGAGGGCAAAAGAAGCAAGTCAGCAAGGCCTTTCTCTTTTCAGCTGCTTCCCAGCAAAAGAAACAGCACATCAGACTGCCAGACAACACACCACAGAGATTCTCCCACTTACTGCTTTTCTTCCTTTTTTCATGTCAAGAGCTAAAGAGGTGGGTGACAGATTTCCAGTGGGGGCAGGAACTTATACTGAGAGCTGCTATTGCAACTTTGGTGTCTCTTACACTCAAATGGCAAGGGGCCCTGAAGTGAGGCATTAATATTCACAAAGCCCCTGCCTAATTAGTCATTAAAAAATTTTTAAAAAAATTTAAATCTGTCAAGAAAGAAAAGAGGGATTGAAAAGGATATGCCTTTATAGCTATAAATTGCTAAAGAAAAAGAATTACAGATTAATGTGCAAAGGGTCAATTCAATAAAAGGAGGTAAAGAGAGACCTGAGTTTCCTTGAACTCACCAGGGAGGCAGCTGTGCTTGGTGCACTCGCTGCACATACATGTGGCTGGATAATTGCAAGGTTAGGAACTGAAATAGCAGCATGTGGGCATTATCCAAAGGAGCAAGCAGACACACAGGAAAAATAATCCCCAGCCCAGCCCTGGGCAAAGTTTCACTGCATGCAGAGTAGATCAACTATTTATTTCTGAAATTTACACTTTGTAAAGCATAAATAAGCAGGGAGGATCAGCATGCTCCCCTAGCAATGTACATCCCCTCTGACAGATACCGTGTTTGGCTGTATCTAATGAGTGCAGCCCCAGAAATGACACTAGAGCCCTAGAGGAGCTCTGTGCTCTCACATCACTTTTTTTTTCAGAAAGTAGCTCAATTAATCTGAAGGTTAACTTAATTAAGTAAATCTCACCTCCTTATCAGACTCTTCTAAGCTTTTACATCATAGCAGGTACTGTGGAGCCATTCATTAGGCCTCACAATGTGCCTCTCAGCTAGGTAAATATGTGCTAATCGTATTTCACAGAGGTTCCAACAAAAGCAGAACAGTTAAGCCCAAAGTTTTGAACATGTGGCCTTCTGGGAGTTGTGTAGGGATACAAAGGAAAATCTAGAGGACTCATATAGCACCTGGGGGCTGTGAGAGACAGAAAAAGGAGAAGCAGACCAGAAGTGAAGAGTCACCCAAAACGCTGATGAGTGTTTGGTAAACCCCAAACTGCATACTCAGGGTGGGCCATTGAGGTTCTTGGGGCTGGGACTGACTGGAAGTAAACCACAGTCATCCTCACCCCTGCAGCTGGGAGTCTCTGGGAAATCAGGGATGCTGGGACAGTGTGATAATAAGGATTGTTTCCATAATAAGGAATGTTTACAATCAATTTTTGGGTGCTGCTTTCCTCTTAGGAAAAAAGAGAGTTCATGGGTGTCAGCCCTGGCAGGGCAGTCATGGGTCCAAACCCTGCTGGAAACCCTACGTGCAAACACAGCTTGTGTCACCTTCATGCATCAAGCAAACCAAGTCACAGTGGGCATGCACTCCACAGCACATACTGACATGGTGGTGACAGTGCAACATGGAGGCTGGAGCAGGAGTGCATGCTATGGATGTTGGAAACTGATGGGAACTCTCTCTTGTTCTTACATGACAGAGAAAGGAGCTTGTCCTGCTGTCCTACAGCCATATGAACTACAACAAAAGAAAACTAAATGAACTGGACAAGGTCACCATTAGAAAAAAACAAATTTGGAAGAGGTTTTCAGGACAACCTGCCCTGAACATGTCTTAGTTACACTCCTCCTGCCTGTCCTAGCACTCCCAAGTTATAATTCTTTACCCCCATTTTTCCTATAAAAGAACAAAACAGGTATAATGTTTATTGCTACAAGAAGTGCAATGCCATAATCAGGTTAAGAAAACAATTGACTGAATGCTGACATCTGTAACTGAAAATTCTGAAAAGCTTCCTCTGCTCATTGGGGACACTTGTCTTGTTCACAATGCCACAGACAGGTACTTCCAAAAGTGAGAGGAGCCTGATAGTCTTGTGAATTTGGCATGAGAATTTACCAGGCAGATTCAACCTGTTACCTCACTGATCAGAGCTAATAAAAACTGTGTGTACTTGCCTCATTTTGGGGGTGGAGGACAGAGGTGGGAGGAGGAGAGAGGAGGGAAGGAGAGATATGAAGAAAAAATGGAGGAAACGAGGGGTTATCATCAATGTTGAGACCAGCTATATATATATATATTCCCAGCCACTCTGTCCCTGTTAGCAATCCACCACTTCTGTATCTGCCTTGAAAGTAAGTTCTTTGCTGTTATGTCATTGCTGCATAATCTGTGAAGTTTCAGAAACAAAAACCTCTACCAATAAACCTATTTTCATCTTGTCCTATTCTTGGCATTTTCAAAAATACACAACTTCTCACTCCAACCTCAACCAGCCATATTAATCTTTTTCCGTCTTACCTCAAAACTTCCTCAGCATTTTTTTTATACCTATTTTTATGAATCAAAGTTGTTGCTTAAAGTCTTTTTCCCATATGCTGCTGTTTTAGAGGTAACAGTCTCAGCAGCTGATTACAATCTTCCCTTTCCCCTAGTAGAACAAAGTCCATGTTTTAAGAACACATTTTTGCTTACCCCAGTGTTCATACTTACCTCATTTTAAGCAAGCGAGCGTTTCCCTTGAATAAATGAAATTTGTGGTATCCCCAGTCTCCCCAGATTTGTCATAGAGGAACAGATAAATACACACTGATGCAGAGGATCAGCAGCCAATACCCTGTAGAAGCATTTCTTTGCTGCCTAACTGGGAGAGGTCTTGGGTGCAGACAGATTTGCAACTTGAAGAAGACTCTCAAATCTTAGCCATTTTTGTGGGACTTTAGATGACCTTCATTTAAATATCTCTTGCTTTCCTGTGTTCAGATTAAATAATGCACGCTGTGAACAGCCTAACACAGCTAGCACAGCTCTGTATGGTGTGCTGGTCCTCTCTAAAAAAAGGAAGGATCTATTTTATTGGCAAACCACCAGCAGCAAGAGATTATGCTGTAAATAATGAAAGCATGCTGTAAGATAGGGGTTTTTTTCCCTTCCTTGATCCCCTTATTATGTTTTCTGGTATAAAACCAATGACTTGCTGTTGTCCACCAGTTTCCTTCTGTACAGAAGTCTTAGAGTCCCCTTGAGGTTTGAGAGGTTGACTCTGCAGTAATAGCCACATAGGAGACCTCTCCAGCAAACTGGAGCTGAGAAGTATATCCTGAGGTAGATCTGTAAAGAAAAATGGAGGAGTAGAGCTGGAGACACTTTGTTGAAAGGAGCATGAGTGGAAATCTTTGCCAAGCAGTGTGGGACTGCCAAATCCACAAACCTCCCAGTTCATGTCTTGGAAATGGTATTCTGCATTAAGAGCTACATGTGCTCCTGAGAGCCAATAGCTTAGCCTAAAAGTCAGTCTGATTAATTCATACACAGGCCAGGACTGGGAGCAACATGGAAGTGGGAGGAACAGAATAGAGCTAGGGAAAAAAGAAATCCATCAAGAAAAAATACACTTAGGAGCTCTGTGATGGTAGAGATACGTGGTGCTATTAACAGTCAGTGAGATTGATGGTGGAGCACCTTTAGAAAAGCAGATAATGACAAACAGCATTAAAAAAAACAAATCGAGGGAGGAAAGTGTTACTGCTGTCTCTTCTGAGTGACTGTGGATGGAAAATTTTGAGGGAGAGAGTGAAATTATAAAAAGAGGCCAAATAAACAAATTTCACTAGATTGTTTTTAAATCAAGTCCTTTAATAATATACTATTAACATTATCATAACATGTCATTGCATTATTTGGACAGGCAAACAATTGTTGAGTTCCCAACTTCTGCTGCTGGAAAAAAAGTTGACCTAGGGGAAAGAATTGCTGTAATAAATACCTCAGCATGAATAATAAGATGAGGTTATTTAAGTGACAGCTCCTTGAAAAATTAGCCTAAATTCCTAATAACTGTACTACAAAGCTTAAAGAAATCTAATTTTATCTCTGCCTTCCATACAGTAAATCTCCCTATCACATTCTTTCTTTGCTTCATTGCTATTTCTTTGCTTAATAATCAGCTATTTAAAAGATTGGGGATAATGTTAATAATGCACAAATTAGATACACAGGAAAGTGTTTTCTGTGATTTCAGAGGTACCCAGCATGAATGTCATTAAACCAAAACCGAGGTTTAGGAAGCACAGAAACCTGGGCAGGCTTCAGTGGAACGGAGCAGGGACTCTGGCTAACTTAGTGTTGAGCAGACAACATCAGTCAGGGTTGCAGTGGTAAAATATTGAACAACGGGAGCTCCTCTTCCCTTCAGCATTTTTCTCCCATGAACTAATTAAACTATAGTATTATGAGCTCTTCCTTTCAGGCTGGGCTTTCCTTTTAGCATGGCTACAGGCAGGCAGGGCAACGGCTGGGTTATTGCTGTAGTGAAAAAACTGGCACTACATTTTGCCTTCGTCGCCTTTATTTATTTTTTTTTTTCAAGCTCTACTCAAAGCCATTCACATGCCCAATGGCTCAATCTCACTTCCAATTAAGTCAACGATAAAATTCACGTTGACTCAAATGAGAGCAGGTTTGCATCCCAAAGGCTAACAGGCAAGGCTTTTAACGGTCAGATTGCTTAATAGGAAAAGCAGAAAGAGTTAGAAAATGTCGTCTTCTCTCTTCTTAGGAGCAGTAATTCAAAGTGAATAGAGTAGGCATGTTACCTTTGAAATGATTTTCGGGGAGAAAAAATATGTAGTGAGTCCATTTATAATGTGGTGATTCAGCTCTTTTATAATATGTGTGGATGGGATCTGTTACAGAGAAGGAGGCAGCACAGAGCAAGAATTATCGATTCTCCCTTTAAAGAGTTTGCAAGCCCTTTCTTAGCCCCTTACTGTATTCAGCCCCTCCTGTATTACCTAGCTAGTGCAGTAGTGTACACTGCTGCTAAAATATTTTTTTTTGGCCAATTAAGTTTATTATATTGGCTAAATAAAGAGCAAAAGACCCAGGCACTTCCTAAGCACTGGCAGAGTCCATGAAAGGCCCAGGAAAAAAAAAAAAAAAAAAAAGATAATGTAATTTTTATTTTTATAACATACACAAAATTAAGTAAAATGAAGATTAATGGGTCTGGGTACCTTCCTCTTCTTCTCTCCCTCCTTTCCTCCCAGCCCCCTTAGAGCTGTATGACCTGTGCTGAGGGCCTTTGCCCACTCCTATGCTGGGGATGCTCTAATCCCAGCATGCTTTCCTTCTGCTCCAGCTGTACTGCATGACCTACAGACCCCCTCTGGCAAGGTAATGGTGAGGAAAAGATGTACCAATGACATCACATAGGAAATCCCACTGATTTCCCTGCTGCTGCTACCTCTGCCTCATCTTAGGAGAGCAGAAATGGGGGAGAAAGAAGTGCAGTGGAGCCATACAAGAGTCTGTGGTTGAGATCAGGGTACCCAGCAAATCTAGTGTGCCTTGGTACCTCATACATGAACCCCAACAATGCTGCTGCAGAGTCAGCATGTCAGCCAGCAGCAGGACACAGGAGCCTTCAAGAAACAGGACTTGGCACTGCTAAAACAGCCACCCTGCCTTTAAAAAAGGTAGATGACCTTGTAAAATGTCCTCCCACAGCCAGCTAGCTTTGCAGGCCAGTGTGTGAAGAGGGGAAAAAAAAATCTCCTCCCCACTTTCCTGCTAACACAGGCACTGATCTGACTCACACCAACACTCCCACTGGGAGTTCTGAGTTGACTTGTGTCATAGTTACAGGATCGCTCTGCCAGATCTTGCCTTGCTCCCTTCCTTCACAGTTGCAAAGAGCCTGCCTTGCTCAGCCTGGCCCCTTCTAGGAGTGCTACTGGGCCCCTCGTGCTCACCATGCCACTTTGGCTTGGCTTAATTTACAAGGACACTCTCCTGGCTACTGGAAGTTCACCCAAGGCTCTTAGTGAATGCTTCTCCTGCATCATGACTACTGATAAACATTCTTCATTAAAGTACTAAATTAAGCTGTGCTGAATATGTGACAGAACCTGAAGCCCACCTCAATCTCCATTAACTGCGCTGTTCTTGCAGCCGAGACAAATAAGATTTATTTTAGTCAGTAAAGTGAGCAAACACCACCTGTGATAAACTCAGAAAGCTGACCTGAGCTAGAAGACATTTTTATTGTTCCTTTTTGACTATAACCATGGCTAATGGTGCATGGATTATTACGCTTCCAGCAAAGACATCTTTTCCAGTCAAAAATTAGGTTTTCATCAATTAAATTCTCAGTGAAACAAAGACAAGTACAGCACACATATAACATTTTAATTAAAAAAAAACAAACCAACCCAACAACAAAAACATAAAGAAAGGAGTTTAAATAATGGCACTGTAAATTCCAAGATTTTTTTTTTTCTGTGGCTTGAGTGAATCACCACTTTTGTTTGCATGCTCTACATAATTATCACAGACTGGATCAGCCTGCAAATATGAACAGCCCTGTGCTTTCCAAGCAACAAACTGCCTAAAGTAACTCAGATAGTGCCACTGTTTTATGGCTAAACAAGCTAAATCGGTTCCTCATCCTCTCAGTATGGAGCTCTGACAATCAGTTCATGTTTTAAAAAGGGATGGAGAAAATCTTACAATGAACTGTGTGGGAATTGCAAAGTATAAATAGAGCTTAAATGAGGACAAGAATACTTCTTTATTGCATCTCTTTTACACAGCTAATGCAACTCCTGGAAAGTTCAGAGCCTGTAAGAGTGTAGGCTTTCTCCATGCATGTTGTGAAGCAGTTATCCTACACTTTTGTGACAAGCAGAAAACGCTTTTCCACTCTGTCCCTCAAGATGTACTGTGTCTGATTTCCTGCACATGGCAATAAGAGTGTTACAAATACAGCCAGGAATTTTGTATTAGAGCTTGCATTCTGCTACGAACTTTCTGCTGGGACCATCTGAGGGTCTGAGCCTTAACGGGGCTTAACAAAATCAGAGGGGGCTGAGGGTGCTCAGAGAAGAGGGAGGAGGAGAAAATGGAAGCAGGCAACAAATTAAATCACAAAAGGTTTGGGCATGTTTGGGATAAACTTTTAGGTTTTATGTCCCACATTCATTCTCCTTTTCTTTCACCATCTGGGAACACAAGATGAAATCAGAGCCCCTAGGAGGATAGCTGAGATGCTCACGTCAACTTGTGCTATCTGTGCAAGAAGCCAGAGCAGGTGAGAATCACATGCTCCTCTCCAGGTCCCAAAGGATATGTACGCCTCATGTGAAAGGAGAGGAGAGAGAAAAGAGATTTGTAAAATAATATTTTGTCTATTCAGGACTAAGCTTTGGTTCATGATTTGAAGCAAATCTTGTGAAACAGGTAAGTTTCAGTAAGAAAACCAGTAAGAAAAATGCTGTGATGGTTATTACTGTCAAAGGCACCAAACTCCTTCAAATTCCCTTGAAAATCCCTGTATTGCTGCATGTGGCACTGACACAGTGGAGTAAGGGCTCCAACCAGTACAAGAAGGAAAAGCTCCCACCATTTTCATATTTCATCTATGGTTTCCATAGCAGATTTGGCACTATCTCAAACCTTCCTCAGCCCTATACCTATTCAGTTATGTTATATTACAGTGCTGCATTTTAATTGCTGTATTTTCTGATACAGAGGGAGCTGAATCTAAATATATCTCAAGCACCAGCAGTGATATTTAGCATATCTGCTATAATTAAGTATTCAGACATCGCCAAAAAAATAAACTTCTCACTTGAGCAAAGAGGTTTTCTGAAAAACACCTGAATCTTTGACAAAATTCCATTTTCTGTTATTTTATTATCATTAGGAGGCCTTGGCTTTCTTGACTGGTGGGATGTGCATATAAACTGCCAAGAAATTACCCGTTTTCAATCACAGCTATTTTCCTTTTATGAATGCAGACACTGACAAGCTCCAGCAAAGATGCTCAGCTAGGAAGCTTTTTCTCCTTTAAGAGAAATGAAATATTGCTGAGTTTAAGCCACTAATTACAGCTTATAATTACAACACTTCCTGGCAAAAAAAAAACCCAAAACAAAACAAAACTATAATTAAGCGCTAGGGTTTTTTTTTCCCTTAAACTAGAGGTTTGGCTATAGTCTGATGGCTAACTCCTTGAAAAAGTCTTCTCAATTGGTACAGTTGAGTTGGTAGATTCTGAGAGAAAAAAAAATCCCTTTCCCAAAGTACAGACATATTTTTTCTGTTGAAAATTTGCTTTGTATTTCTACTGCAAAACTTAATGTATGCAATAGAAAGCAAATAATTTGAATAAAGGTCACAGAAAAAAAACCAAAACATAAGTACATCCTCCACTTTGAGTATTTTAGAAAGCTCTTGGAATTTTTGCTAGCCCATAAGGGATACTTTAGAAAGGAGAAAATCACTAGGTAAAATGCTTAGGCTGAAGTAAAGTGATACACCTGCAGAGATTTATACCCAGACTTTTGCTCTTTTATGCAAGTACATGTGTCCCTGTTTTCTCCTGAAGTGTTGTTTATTCCAAGGTCTTCCACTGGGACTGGGGAACTGTTTTTTACTCCATTTTCCTTCAGAAATTGTCTGAACATGTCTTGTATTTGAGAATACTGAGAGATGGAACTTCTCCAGCAAGAATTTTTAAATTATCAAATGTTACATTCCTGGAATTGAATGAGATCATAGAATCACAGGATGATTTGGGTTGGAAGGGACCTTTGCTGGAGGTCGAGACATGCACACAGAGATGCAACAACTGGGCTTTTAAACCCAATGGAAATTAAGGGGGCCATGGATGGCAGTGGAGCATCAGTCTCCCATGGGTTATTTTGCTAATTCTTTCCAATGACTTGCACCAAAGATCAGGAGGATAAACTGAATAGTGTAAATGTCATTGAAAACGAAGCCAGAAGTACTTACCCAGAAGGCCACTTTGGGAATGAAAGCACTCTCTTATTTAAATGATAGCTACACAAAGTGTGCAGGAAACACTGAACCTGAGCAGCGAACTGAAGGTGAGACTATTTATTTACCTTTCTTATAACTACCTTTGTATGTTGCCCATGAAAAATCCCAATCTAAAATGGACTAGAAACCCACATTGTTTATCAGGTAAGGGAATCTTCAAAAAATCTGCCCTGTGATGATCCAAGGACCAGCTCCTGTTATTTTTAGTCTCTTGAGCAGAGCTTTATTTTGTGTGTATTGTTACTGAAATAAAGGAATACAGAATGAAGCAAAGTCTGAACAATCTTAGACAAGCTGGAAACATATTCTAAATTATTCAGATCTTACCCCAAAATTCAGTCATGCTTATCACCGCATGAGGAGACATGTCTTTGGAGCTTCCTAAAATACATCAAAATGGAAGGATCAGCATGAGAATATTTTTAATCATCCATGTTATTTTACCACCCCAAAATACAAATCCAGACCACTCCTGTGTGTTTTAGTGGCATACCTATCTTTTGAGGTAAATATTTAAAACATTATATCCCAATATATCCAGTCTGATGCACTATTAAAAAGGAAGATTTCAGTTGAGTTCACTTTAATACTTTATCAGATGTGACATACCAGTATGCAATGTTTTAAACAAGTGGTAAAGTTAAGCCAAAATAAAGAGATCATGTTGCAGCTCACACTCAAGCTGAGGTGAGCCGGTGAACTGAAAAATTTGCGAAACAAAAAATTAAATTACAAGCATTTTCTCTGCTTAAAACATGTAAGGCTACTTATTCTATTTCTACGGAAAACTCACACCTTCAGCTGCTGAAGTATGGAAACAAAACTGCTGAATTTCAAAAGGGCAGATGATGAGATACTTGCAAACCGCTTAGTGTTTAATTCAGTTATTCTAGTCAAATTTTCAGAAAGAAACAAAAAGATCGATGCCAGTGGCACTGTAAGAGCAGTAACTTTTACTACCTGATTCAGATCTTTCAATCTGCATTCAGGAACAGGCTGAAATCTCCTCCGGATCTAGGAGAAAGCTTCAAAGGCTAATGCCAAGGATCACATTTCTGAGTCTGCTTCTCTCAGATGTTCAGTGAAGTCCCACACCCGTACCCATCTTTCACTCTCTCTTTACACCTCTTTCATGTTGGTTTCTTCTGCTTGTCTCAGACCCGGTTGAAAAGATGTGCCCCTCTGGCTGCAACACAAGACACGAGGGTTCAGAAAAGCTCCCATGTCCTGTGTTGTAGCCGGAGGTCTCACAATAGTTTAAAGCAAAGCCTCCGGAGTGCAGGCTCCTTTCGCAGGCAGAGCTCTTCCCTGCACTTTTCAATTCAACCTATGCGTCAATCTGTGAAAGAGGAGAATGGAAATGAGGTGCTTGTGGACAGCACACAGATAACACTGTGTGCGATTGCTACTGTCAACACTGCAAATGGAAAAATGACCCAAGTAGCTGCCAACCTGGGGCAGAAAGGTCAAGTTCAGACCCGGAGTTAAAAGCTGCCATTCAGCTTTTAGCCATACAAGTTCCCAGCAGTCTGAATTATCCCTACTGCCTTCCCAGCATGAAGAATGAAAACATTTATTTGACAACTTTGCCAGCACCTAGTCTTTCAATGGCAGACAAATAATTAGTAACTAATGACATATTAAAAAACTCTGCCTTTTGTTTCTTGTTTGAAAGTTGCCCTTACACGGATCACAACATTTCCTAATTTGTTACGCAGAATTATTTATGAATGCCTTCATAATTAATAATTCCAGGTCTGCAGATCACTGGTAAGGAGTTGTGAACACTTGCAAATCTTACTGCATCTCTTAATTATATAAGCCACGTAAAACTTATTCCTGATGAGGTTAGTTGTCTAATTAAGTAACTGACACTGCGGATACACAGCTCAAGAAATCACTTCTAGAAAACATTCAACTTTTGAATTTAAAATGGGCTCTCTTGAGAATAGTTTCTGCTGATACAGCTCACAGAAAACAACCACTAGAAATGATTCAAAGAGTTAAATTGAAAATCAGTTATGAATCCACACAGATATTCACAGGACAGTGTGTTGGTTTTTTTTACTGCTTGCTCAACTGAAGTAATAAATTAATGCTAATGAAAATATTCAGAGCAGTTGAATTTCTTATGAGCACAGTATTTACTTGTATGTGTTCTTTTCCTTGTGGACTTCCAATTCATTCCCAACTGAAATGATTTGAGAGGCAGAGCTTGAAAGAACTTTTTTTTTTTCTTTCTTTAATAAGTGTCAATGCAGTACACTACATTGCTGTGCATTACAATAAAGATCAGCAATTTGGAGCCAGGTATACAAGACAAGATTATTGCTATCTCTGTTTCAAATATCTTTGGCAGATTTATTGCTTTTTTGTCCCTGAATCTCTACATATCACTTTTATGCTGTTGCTACTTCATTTGGTGCTTTTGCTTCTCCAAAAAAACCTCAAAGAAGTGGGAAAGGAAATGAAGTGTACTTAGCTGCTATTTTTATGAAGATGACCTACTGAATGCCTGTTCAAGCACTCTGATGATAAGTACTCACATTAATAGTATTTAGTAAATTACATAAGCTGTTTGCTTTAAAAAATGTCAAACTTCTGTTCAAAATATATATATTTTTAAGTTTTCTTATCTACCTCAAATAAAACATCTATCAGATTTGTTCATTTCCATTACTTACCTTACATGGAATAAAGTACAGTTCAAGGAGTCATGGCTGAGATGAAATAAAGGACAAAGCTATGAATTAAAAGATCTTTCCTCATGAGTGTATCAAAAGGAATGCTGTCAATTTTTTGGACAATAACATAGCTCTTAAGGTTGTCTAGTGATGAGTGAAACAACAGTCTTCAGCCATTAGTCTGTAACTTCAAGACTGTCAGATGTTTTTGTGGATGTATTCTGAGATTTTTGCTAAGAATTATATAGTTATCTAGAAATTAGTTATTTCCAGCCACCCGCCTTTCTTATCTCAGCTGCATAGCAAAAAAAAAAAACCAACAAAAAACCAACCATTTTTATATGCAGTGTGAAAAAACCCCCCATGCCAAGCTCCATCTGTCTTACCAATTCCCTAAACTGTACCTATAGAAGCACTAAAAGGAAACCAAAACACAGAGTACTAGAAACTTGGGACTTAGAATTAACCTGGTTTTTGCAGAAAAATTATGTTCGGATAAAGATAAAAGGTTTACTCCATCCCTATTACAGCAAGGAAATTCAAGGTTATAGCTGAAATTGCATCCTTAAAAATCTAGTAATGTCCTGTGGAAAAAGCATGAAAAATCATTTGGGTTAGAGAAGATTCTGCTTAATTAGCCTATATTTCTTTCTTTTGTGTCTCCTCAGTTTTGCTCACTGAAGGTGCTCCTAATAGGAGGAGTTACTCTAAGTTCACAAGCCTGTCTGGAATGGTCTCATGTAGGAAGCAGGACACATTAGCCCTGCAGCCTGCACTATGCAACACATCCTTTTACCTGTTTTATAACTACCAACAGGGGTAAGTCAATTTATGGATAAATGGGAAATCTGCTCATTCCTTAAGATTAATTTCCTTAGTCTCACAGTACAATCATCTTTCACTCTATGGCTATGAACTTTGAGTCATGATGAATACTGATGAGATGGAGGGTGAGGGAGAGATTTGCAAATCACCTCTTGTGGTGGTGGTTCACTTCTCTCTCCTGACTAGTAGGAAGCTGCTAGAGCAAATTGCAATGAATGATCATTGAAATCTGGCCTCTCAGCTGAGCTGGTCAGTGCAATCCTCACAGTGAGCTGTTTGAGAACAATCAGTAGTGATCTCATTAGCCAGACAGTCACTACTTCTGTGGTTTGCTTAAGGAGCACGAATGGATATAATGTTCTCATATGACTACAGAGGTGTCCAAGGTATCCTCTGGGGTGAAGAGCTGCCATTCCAAACTCAGCCATCAAATCAAACTTCTTAAACTGAAGGTCTAAGAGGAATTCTGATTTCCATCAACCTTAAAATACCCTTAAAAGTTGGTGGTTTGGATGGACCCAAAATAAGAAGGGGGTTGTCTTCCAGTTCCAGAAACACACCACAGGGATTCTGAATCCCCAGAATGTGAATTTGAACTCGAGCCAGGGTGATTTGTCCTCATCTTCAAGCCATTAAATGTAAACTAGCACTTTCCTTTGGATCTGGATACTGCTTTCTCTGCCCATTACTAATATTAGTTAAGGGAGACATTTTTGCCACTGTTAGAATCAATTTTCTTTCCCAGCCCGCATCCTTTGTTACAATTTTTGAGTTTGTGACAAATACCCTTTTGTTCTTCTAATTAAATTTCACATCTGTTCCACACCAGTTCACCTTATTCTTTGGAGAGGACAGTCTTGCTTGGGCAAGTAAAAAATTTCCGTAATTTTATGGCAAAATAAATGTAAGTATGTGTTACCATTTACCTAACCACTGTGAATTAATTTGGTGTTTAAGGTGACACTGTACTAATTACATACTAGCACATTAACGTAGCTGCAGGCTGTAATCACTTCCCTTTGAATGAACAGTGCACACTTCCAGCAAAGTCCTGAACAACTGTTTTGAAATGCAAGAAAGCAATTATCAATTCTCTTGTTGCTGCTACTTCTATATTAAGTGAAGAATTGTCTAACTTTATTTTTAAGAACATCAATCTCTGTTTATTATTAGTAAAACACTTTTGACAAAGTCTGCCCTTGCATGAACACAAACCCTTGTTGTACTCAATAGGTACACATCACCTCAGGCAAAATTTGGCCCTCTGTAACCTTAAATTCTCCATGAGCCAAATCTTGTAATCTGTATTCACTGTAGGATTTACCTCATTCCAGATTCTGAAGCCTTATAACCATGCATTTTGGGACAAGGGCACTGAGGGACATGGGACAGTCTTGCTTTGCCATGGTCATGCACAAGCATTTATCAATGGTAACTGTTAAACTTTAACTAGAATAATTCAAGTGATCAAAAAAAATAAATATACTTTTAAGCATGGAAAGCTTCATATTATATTTTCTGAATTAAAGAATGTGATTTAAAATAATCCCGTAAATTGAAAAATCTATATCTGATGTGGCTGAAGGGGGACTTCTAGACCTAGCTGTCTTAAATACAGATTTTAAATCAATATGAGTAGTTTTGGAGCATTACCATTCAAAGATTTTGTGCCACTGCTGTTAAAGCATTATTAATTCATGCTCTTATCTTTCTCATTTCATAAAGTTTAAGGGTTTTTTTTGGTTTAAGTCTATTAATGTAGGCACTATAATCCATCTTTTTCTATTTTGCCTCAGTATTGTCTCCCCAGATCAAAGATTATAACAGAATGAATTTCATACACTATTTTGAACTATTTTATAGGGAGAAAAAAAAAAAAAAGAAGAAAAAATTTCAGGTTAAAGTCAAAAGTACATCACATATCACACAATTTACCAAGAAGCAGTCAAGAATGCCTGAGATAATCTGTTAAAACTCAGTAATAAAAAGTTTGTTTAATTTCTAAAGTTGGCAGATGTCATAAAAAAAAAAGAGGCTGATGCAAAAAATAAAGCCTCCAGAGTCTGGCAGTTCTGTTGAGATGTCAATTTAACAATGTAACCTGTCAAATCTGCAAGCATGTTTTATCCAACCATTGCATTCTACCTTTACCACTCAAGCATTACCTTCCAGGAAACATCCACATCTGCCTGATTACCCTTAAGTAATTTTGATGAAGAGAGAAGGCTGCAAATTAAACACATCTTTCTCTTTCTAGTTTTCTCTCTGTTCACCCCACCTCACTTCTTATTCCTACAATTTTTTACAGTTCAGCTAACTTTTTCTTGAAAGGTTAAGGAGTTAACAATTATTTCAATTGCTCTTGCAGCTTTAGGGTAAGTGTCTCATCTGGCCTTTATTTTAAGGAACTTCCCTTCACGCTTCATACTTGATGTCTCTTTTTGAACACTGAGGTTACTCTAGAGTGAGTGTACAAGGGTAACTTGGGAGATACTGAGTCTTATTCCTGCTAGACCATACAGACTGTGGTATGGAGATGGCCTGGAGTTACTATAGATGGGTTGTCATGCTTCTGCTGAGCTGATGTTGCACCACTAGACAAAATACTAAAGGCTTGGTTATGGTGATTTAAATGTATTCTCTTTTGGGAAAGATTTTTTATTTCTTCTATCCATTATGCTTTTGCCAAACATTTTAATTTGTCTCCTATTAAACCCACCTTCACATTTCTTACCATCAGTTCATATGTCGTGACTTTGCTAAGTTTTGGGAGGTTGCCTGACTATTTCCATTGTATATTTTCAGTTCTGGAAAGATGCTCGAAAAAAGCCCACAGTCTCAACAAATTGTGTGTTTATTTTGAGGCTTCTGCTGACAGCCTTCATCACTGAACTGAGAAAGTTTGCATCACATCCCCATGATATCTCCTCATGTTGTTAAGCTTGATGAATTCAATCACCCTGGCCACCGTGTTTCTGGAGAATCTGTCCAAATTCTGCACCAACCTCCAAAGAAAGCCTGAAAAGTCAAAAGATCTGTTGCTTGTTTCCCAGCTGTACAGCAAACGTATAAAATGCATTAATCAATCAGGATCACAGTTATTTCAGGAGCCCAGATGGTAAAGCATTGGGTCAAGGTGAAAATATTTGTGCTAGAGAGTCTCCAGCACCAGTATTTAGAAAACCTGTTCCTGTGCAAGCATTAGGCAGGGCTGGCTTTTGCTGTGAGGAGGCTGCAGTTCATTATCCAGCACCTTGGGTAGTGCAGAGAAAACCCATTCCTATAGGCAAACCCAAAGCTGAGCCAAGCATTAATTCCTAAACAAAAAGCATCTCTTTCCTAAATGAAGGAAAAGAGAAGGGAACTGGCTCAGCAATTCCACTCGCCACAGAAGAAATCCCACAAAACCACCACTTCCACCCTAAGATTGGCAGCAGTGTGGGAGAAAGGTTGTTGACACAAGCTCTGTCTCATCAGGCAGTGCTGTCCTCCCGTGGGCTTGCCCTGCATGGCTGTGTTCTTCTCACTGGGAAGGCACTGCTTGTGTGCAGCCTGTGATGGGGATGCTGCAGCTTGCACAGTTCAGGCTCCTTTGCCTCCCTGTTCCTGCGGGGTGAGGACACATGAGGAGACTGTCATTGTCATTATGACAAGCTGTAATTTTTTTCCCCCACTTCTTACTGAGCTGTGACTTGAGCTGTCCTTCACCCACAGAAATGTGCTTATTTAACAGCATCCATGTCCTGCTTGTACATATTTAACACTGTCTTTCCACCACTTTCTGGATACCAATTTACAAAGCAGACTTAGTTATTAAAACTGATGTAATCAATTAAATAAAATAACACTAAAGGAAGGCTTGTGGCTATACCTGTGAACTTGATATAAAAGTCTCATTTAGTGGTACTCTTCACTGATACAGTGACCCTCAGACAAATGTCTCCATGAGCTGGAGATATGCCACTAAACAGTGCTTCCTTGAGAACTGAGCAGCTATTATAGACACTTTATGTCTGGGTGTACTGCTGCTCACTAGCTTATCTATGGTTACACAGAAAGCATGGGTCAGAATCAATGAAAGTAAGATTTTAAAGCTGGGACTGAATAGGCATCTACTATGTACATAAGAAACCTCTGCAGCTTTTGAGCTGGTGTCCAGAGGGCCCCAGAATACAGGATTGGACACACTGACATCCAAAAATGAGCCTCCTGGGTGCTGTCAGCCACGTGCAGCACTTGCCACGTAGCACCTCCCAGCCAGCCTCCGAATCTGAAGTGCAAATAAAGCCTGTAAACTTCATCTCCCAAGAAACTGATTTCCATATTCAGTTACTGTTAAGCTCCTGTTGGTGCTGTTTGTGGTATGTAATTGAAACAGGGTGAATTATGGAGCTGATGATGGATTTAGAGATGTTCTAAATTTGCTGGTCCGTAGGTGGTTTTGTCCACTGCTGCTTCCTGCCAGTACTAAGCACTGGCTATTGCTTCCAGAATTAAATACTCTAGATGAAAAAATTTTTCCCACAGAACAACTGACATAAATTTAAAATGATATAATAATAATGTACAGTCCATTTGCTGTCTAATGTATGTGTGGGATTGAACAGCTCTTTGCAATACTTTCCCTTCTTGCTAAATTACTCTAACTTCAAACTGAATAAAAATACTTAGTAGTTGCTACACCATTGAACTTTGATAGCTGGATCCCTTCCTAAACTTGGGACTGTAGTAGATTTTCTTGCAGAAATTCACCAATATGAGAAAAAGACAAGATCTTTTTTTTTTTTTTTAAAAGGCTGTAACTGTGACTATACTAAGTCATGCACTAGGGCATAGACATTTACTGAAGCACTATAGTTGACTTTGCATATATTTGATTTTGCATTTTTATTTCAGTTTAAAATATTGAAGTACAGTATTTGAGCACTTCAGATACTTCTCTGACTATTCTTGCAGCTAACTGCAAAAGAAGAATATACATGTAAAAATAGTAAGTAACTAGTCCAAGGCCACACAGACTGTGGCTACGGTGTCTGGCAAAGGCAGCATCAAAGTTTAAATATTCTCAAAATGAAACGTGTGCTATACAGGGGTGAGCCTGAGAACACATTTGCTGGTACAGCTAGGAAATGCCCTAGCAAGACCAACACATCAGTGCACAGCTTTCACAGCCTGCTCACATACATTATCCACTACCTGCCTCTAAGGAAGCTCAATGGAAGGAGGTGAAGAGAAGACAAAGGACATCACCCTTGCACCTACTCTAGACAAACCTTTCAAAGTGCTGCAGACAGATCAAAGGTACTGAACTGGTTATCTTTAATATAATTTAATATTTTCCCTGTTCCACAAGGTCAAACATAGTTTCGGTGAAAAAAACTTCAAATTTGGGCAACTTTGGAGGCATTATGTTCAATAATGGGAATAAAATGAACAGATATCAGAACAGAAGGTTCCCAAAGATAGCTGTGGGTGAAAATGCTAAAAGGGAAACAAAATAAGGGAATAAAATCTCTATACATTCCATACAGCAATCATGTCTTTGGATGCTACATGTGTAACTTCTGCAATGTTGCTAATAAAAACCAGCAGCCACAAAAATGCTTCAGTTGGACTTAAATTTAAGTTAATTAAAATGGCTTGGAGTAATCAGCACCATGCATTTACAGATTGCACATGGCATCTGTGTAAAGTGTCTCTCAGTATATCTAGATTAGAGTTTGTAATCCAATTTTAATTCAGCTGAACTGGCCGTAAATTAATTTAAAGACAGCAAATAGTGACCAGAGCATGCTAAGAACGTTTGGTTCAATGTGGGCTATGCTCCAGAGCAAAGGCTGCCCAGTGATAGAAAACACAGTTGAGCTGGATACCAAGGAACAGCAGAGAGGTTTTTGGTGGTACATGACACAACCTTGGAGCTCTGTACATTTGCTACAGCCAGTCAGATGAGAGGACAGAGCTGTAGGTTTATAGCTATGCATAGATGAGAGACAGTGAGAACAACTAGTATTTTTCAGTGAGATGCTTGCAGTATTATGAACAGTCTGTGTGTGAGAAGTAGCACAAAGCAACCAGCACAGATTGTGGGTGCACAGCAGGGGAAAGTGATGCTAAGAGATGACCCTTGTGATGAAGCTGGTGGTGAGCTATACTGCTTCAGTTTTTGCCAGCACTTCAGTGCATCTGGGTTAAAAAACACCAAGCAGCAAATTCCTGTCAGCTTCAACAGAAAAATATGTGCTTAAATAAGCTGAAGATTTGTGTATAAATGGTAATACTGCTGCCATCTGTCAATCCACCCAAGGAAGTTTTCATCTCCAGCTTGGGAAATACTGCTTACAGATCTGGGAGAAGGTGGCAGTCTGGGAAATTTGTAAAATAATATATTTAAGCAGCAACAACAACAATAAAAAGACATTAAAGAGAATACTAGTATTCAGTAAACAAGGACTTGTATTGCTCCTTAAGAGGCCATAGAGAGGTATAATTAGCCACTGTATCTGTTCTAGTATTCAGACTGAAAGATTACCTATGTAGTTCCACATAAAAGAATGCAGGTAAAGGAGAAATTAACTATTGAATAAAATTCTTCTCTGGGGTTCAAATGTTCAAAAATTCTTCCTCCTGTAAGTACTGTTTTTCTAGCTCAAATTTAAGTAAAAAAGAACAGCAATCTCCATCACTCAAAATTATGCTCATTTGCAAAACATATACAGAAGCATGATCTACAACAAATTTCTGTGTCTTATTATAAGCAGGGAGGCATCAAAATCCATAATAACAACATTTATAAGAGAAAGATCAATATGTTATCTGGTATTTCAAAGGCAGAAGATTATTCTATTAAATTTCTACTGATAGAAAATGCACTGGACAAAACACCTAAAACCATAGTGAGTTTTGACCTCTGACACTGTGCCACTGAATAAATCACAGGTGAACCATCACAAAATTATTTATAAAAGATGCATTAGGGCCTGCCTCACCCTCTTCTGACTGTAACAACAACTCTTCAAGGTAAGACTGTGGCTCAAGACATCACTGACCTCCAACTCACAGCTTACAAGAGCATCTCTGTTGTCATTGTGATGTGGGGGTAGAGCTTAAGGTTAGGGTTATTTTCCCCTGGCTGTCACTTATTTGATATTGTGTGTAACTTACTTAGTTTTGCTACAGGAAAAACAATAAAAAGAGTGTCAGAGAGTTAAATATGCTGATTTTGATTCCCATTTTAGATACATATAAGCAAAACCTAATAATGCATGCAATGGTTAGAGCAAAGGTCTGTCCACTTGCAGAGGGTGCACTGGTTTTACAGAATTGACATTAAGAGATCTCCTAAAACAGGTTTTGCTCCTAGGACAACAATCTCTTGTTCTGGTGTCTTGATATAAAAACCCCTGAAGTATGCTCATAAGTGGATGGCTATGGAACAGTAAGAACAGGACAACCATATAAAAATTCTTACTAAAACTCTCTCTTCCTGTAAGGACTTCAGCTCAAGACCTTATTTGAATGTGGGCTTTATATATTTTGCAATGCCCAGTGGATTTATTTAATATTTATTTTATATTATTTTTATTTATTTAAATAAATATATTTATTTTATATTATTTTTACCTGCAGGTAGATGGTATGCATGGCTGTCTCAGGCCTTCCCAGAATGGGTGGTTCTTTGCATATAGCACTGAAGATGGGCTCAGGAAAAGCCATATAGAGTTAGGCTGCAGTTCAAAGACAAGACAAAGCAAATAGCACTTGGCCAGGAAGAAGTCTGAAAGGTTGTATCTTTGTTCCTTATGGTTTATGTAAGTGATCAATTATCCTGTTCCTTCATTTCTGCATGATCTGGAATGACCATGCATTCTGAGAGAAGGCTAGACCAAAGCAGCAGCTCTCTTTTACCCCTTGAAACCTGTGTGAAGGCCTCTTCTGCTGTAATAAACTCTGACTCTTTTTACAGTCAAATACAAACACAGCTGTTCATG